>CM055112.1:15432133-15552064 GCA_029204225.1 Diphasiastrum complanatum
ATTAGTAGCACATTGTCAATGTTGTCCCAACGACTAGAAACATCTGTCAAAGTGCTATTATTTGTGCCAAAACCACATATCAAAGTGTTGTAAGCAATCATGCTATCCTAACATGGTGTGGGTCGCAATTGGAAAGCCTTATACATTTTGGAAATGACATACTACCTTTGCTTTTCAAAATGCAGCAAAGACATATTGCATTATACTTGTATGTGGATCGTGATCCAGTGCATTGCCTCTTCCACATTTTGTGTTAAAAACATTAAACTAGCATGCTGTATTTATAGTGAACTGTAAAACAACAATACAAATGAGAATCATGGTGACGGATCACTTACCGTGAGGTATGATGTTGGTGACTCCTTGAATGTAGATGGGCGCCACTGATCAGGGTTTTTTTGAATCAATAAGAGAGTATGAAAAAGGAGAAGAAGACGAGTTGTGGTGGGAGTGTAGACATAATCCACTCTTGTATGTGGAACTAGACTTGACTCTTCACTATGTTGTCAGAAGACCTAAAGAATTTTTTTCTCTGAATTGATGGCAATTTATCCCAAAATACTTCAATTTTCAGCACTTCACATGGATAACTTTAGGTGCACGTATATATGTCTATAGGACTCCAAATTTAAGTTTTTTTATAGATATGTTTCTATGGTCGGTCATATAGGATTTTTGAAAGTCGATAGCCAAAGAAAGAATTGTAAAAAATACCTCCAAAAGATCTACAACTTTTTAGCACTTTTCTGATAATTTTCATCACTTGACATGGGTAACTTTAAATGCACATATCTATCTCTACATAACTCCAAATTAACAAAAATTTGAGAGACATGTTTCTTTGGTCATATAATACTTTTTAAAGTAGACAACCCAAGAAAATATTGTTAAAACCATGATGTTATACACTCAAATATGATACTTCCAATTTTGATGATTTTCATCAGCACTTAAATGGGTAAGTTTGGATGCACCTATCTCTCTCTATAGACCTCCGAATTCAATTTTTTTTTATAGGCATGTTTCTATAATTATGTAGGATTTTTAAGAGCAGACATGCAAAAATTGAATGTAAAATTCACAATAATGTAGTCCCATATATGAAAATATTGAAGTTTTAGCAGTACCCAAACATGTTGACACAATATATCTTACATATAAGTCGCTCAAAATGAAGGTCTCGAAAATTTTAATCAGTAAATGTATATATGAAGAACACACATGTAAAAGGATTTAACTTGATTCATTATAGTTTATAAGATATGATTTTTTGAATAAGTGCTTGAAATGCACACTTTTGTGTGCATTGTGAGAACTCTAGTGTTAAATTTTACATGTTGCATGATGCAAATTGTTTTCTAACATACCAAAGGCAATTTATTTTAATAGTAGGCAACATTTATTATATGACCATTATGATGACTTTGAAAATTATCATATAATTTTTTTCATCAATTAATAGTGATAAATTTCAATCAATTAGGTTCGATTTTTGCATGTATGGATGAGGAATCATTGGTATTTAAGTTTTATGAATTTTGAAATCTTCAAAATTGACGTATTTCTCAAGACACATTCGATAGAACATGGTTGTGAGCGTTGTTACACTTATAATCTCTTTTTTCATTTCAAAGTGCTTTTTCTCAAAAGCACATTGAAAAAGAAGCTTTTTGTTAGATGTCGTAGATGGAAATCAATAAAGCGCACTAGTTGATTACTTTGGTTTACCAAATGTTCGAGTTAGTCAACATTATCAAGTTTGGCTATGCAATGTAGATTTTTCTCAAGTGTATTGTTTTGAATATTCATACTTTTCCAAGCTCGTTTTTAATGAGACATTGATATCTATCGAGTGAAATTATTCAGCATTGTTGTAACTAGCTACTTTTTCTTCTACTTGAAAATAAAAGGAGTTTGTGTAATTTATGGACTTTTTTTTACAAAGAGTATTTGGAGGCATTACAATGTTGTTTTTTATGTAGACATTGTTATTGCAGGTATTGTTCTGGTTCTCCAATATTCAAAAATGACACAGATTGATGGTGATACAAATGTGCAATTCAACAGTTACACCATTGTTGTTTTAAGAAAACAAAAGATTGAACAATCGATCTAGCCTTAATTGTTTTTCTAGAAATAAAAAATTTACACAAATTGTCAAAATATCATAACGTTCATGGAGTATGATTTTGCACAATGATCATTGAAAGGCAAAAGACAATCAATTAATCTTTGTAAAAGAAGTACAAGATTAGATCCAATGCTCTGTGTGACAATGAAAACATTAGCGGATACATTATAAAGCCACGACTTTTTAAGAAAGTTCTATCTAAAGACAAATTAATGAGGGCATGATGATTTTGAGAATAGAGATTGTGAAAAACACATGTGAACTCATTGCTTTCTACCCAATCTTTGTCATTTGTTTTATTGGTATTTTCAAGATCAATTAAGGCTGATAAATGGTGAAACATGCCACTAATTACAGATCTCCCAATTTCCAACAAACGAATTTGAAAGAAAGAAACAAGAACTAGGGTGGCACAATGCCTAGAGTTTGCAAGTTACGTCAAAGTCACATGTGAGTCTTAATTGACTCAATAATGTCGAACTTTCAAACCAAGGTGCATCAAATCTTGAGACAAGAGACACATAGGACAAGATTTGTCCTTCATGCTGAAGAAGCCTTGAAGTGTGATGTATTGTGAACTTGATGTGGATGTCAAGTTGGGTGCCGAGAGGTAAACCCCAGTTGTCATCTTGAGTTTGCAAGTGGTCAAGAGGACTCAAGATGTGATTCAAGAGATTGGGAGCTCACCCTTGATTCATTGCCACATAGGATACCACAAGATGTCAAGATAGTTGAAATGGAGAAGGGTTGTCCAAACATGTTCTTTGCCAAAAAAGAATATGACCTAGTAGCTCCAAAGTTCGAGATTGTCACAAAAAAAAGTTTACACTATCTTTGGAACATGGTCTGAAGGCCCATCTTTAGCTTTACATCATCATCCAATTGTCATGGGGTCACAAAGAAAGGACCCTAAGGTGCTCTTTCCATGTAGCACGTTCACCCCGAGAATGACATCACCTCTGCCCAAGTTGCCAATTCTACATTGCACGGGTGAATCTAGAACTGCTTTTCCGTGTACACAATGATTCCCTGTCACCGGTTGAGAGAAAATGATGTTGAAACAATGCCATAGATGGTGACAAAAGAGTTTTGAAGCCGAAACTATGTCAGAATAACATGATTAGGTGCGTTGCATTGCATCTAGATCACTGATCTCAACGCGAGCAACACGGTCTTACTTAGCAGCCAATCTACTAATTCTTTGCAAACCGCTCACCCCTGACGGGTTGAGACGAGGTTGCATGGAAGAGATGCAACTGACCCATTCACCTTCTTTTGACGTCGGCTTCGGGGGATGAACTTGTTACATTAAAAGAGCCCTTAAGGAAGGATACAAGTCATGGGGTCAAATGGAAAGGGGCCCAAAAGAAGGATCTCTTTGGATAGAGATCATGGGGTGTCACTTGGATAGAGAGAGAGCCCTTTGAGGAAGGAGAAGAAAAAAGCAGTGCATTTCTCTTCTCTCGTAAATCTTTGATCGCGCGAACAAACGATCCATTGCGGAATTTTCTTCAGCAAATCTGCGCATTGCTGCCTCAGGTATCATCTGATCTTCATTTGTTATGGGTTTTTTCTGGATTTAGATGTATGTTATCAAACCCTAATTTGGATTGAAACTTAAGATGCACACCCACCCTTGTTGAGCATTCCTTTGTTTATTGCTCATATCTCTTAGGTTTAGTACCATCAGATCTGTGTTTTGCTTTAGATATTGGGTTTTTTGTTGTTGTCAACTTCACAGATTTTTCTGTTTTTCTTGTTACTACGCATTTCCAGTAGTTGATCCTCTCAAAGAACCGATGAATTGGTTCAGATTCGGCCTCTGCCAATTCGAATCCGAGAGATTCAGCCTGTTCAACAAGGAAAAGGCCAGGTTTTCTGCTAAAAAGCTAGAAAACTAGAAAACAGTAAAGGTTTTTGGCATTTGATAAATTTGGCATCAACAAAACATTAGTGATCATTGCTGGGCATAAGGGTTCAGGGTTTAGGTGAAGGATAAAGGCCTGTAGAGAATTCTTTACACTTCCAAGGGCCGCTGCCCAAGGATGGTGGCCTTAGAAGTGTAAAGCCTAACACTCGGGCTTTTACTCAGGCTAAAAACTTTACGCAAAATTTATTGTCACTTTTTTATGGATTGGTTTATGCTTCAAAGCCCATGGGCCGATTATATGCCATTTAGTGCCCTGAATTTGAACTAAAAAAATTTTTGGCCAGGTTTTAAAGGTTCAGGGAATGGTTTTATGAAATCAATTTCAGATCTCTCTAGGATTTTTTGGGCTCGAATCTGAGTAAGTGGTACAAAACCAGGAAATACAATCTAGTTTGGATTGAAACAAGAGCATGCAAAACTACTACTATCCTCGTCCATTATTTTTATATTAAGTTCAGGATTTCAGAAATAGTTCGTCACCCAGGACTCCATCAAAATGCCAGTGACTCTGATGTTAACTTGTTACTAATGGGCTTGAATGCTTGGAAATTGCAACTGGGTGTTTAACATGTTCAGATTGATCCATTCCTTGTATTTTCAATTTGTACCTGTCATAAAAAGCCTTTGCTCGTGTAACATATGAGCCCATTGGCAAGCATGTTGATGTGCCTGGATGTGCAATTATTTACACATCTTGGTCCCTCATCGACTTTATTTGTTTCTGATGGCATGGGTGCTGTCTTTGCATTGCTTCTCTCCCCAAACTCCATTCTTGTATCTAAATGGTTATCCTTCTGCCCTAGTACATGCAGACTTTGTCATTGAGCAATATCAACCGCCATGATGGTAACCAATGAAAGATGGATGGTCTTCTGTTCCCATCAATTGGTGTGCCTATTGGTTTATCAACATGGCTCTCAACCCATTGGTTGTATCAACCTAAAAGTTGATACTATTGTGCATGCTCGGCACATGTGTCCGAGGATCCATCTGTCCTTATATCTCACCACACATGCTTTTTTATATATGTAGTGAACAATTTTAGAAAGAGGATCCCCCTTCTGTGCACAGCATTCACAAAGGACCTGTAATGGTGCAGAATTTTTTGAATCCATTTGCAGCATAAAGTTCCGTTATTGTCTTTATCTTATATGTCTTTGTGCACCTTAGTGGAATTGAACTTCAGGACTGAAGGTGAGAAAAGGGGCATCAACTAATAGGCAATTATTTTCGTGTCGACATTGAAGTTCCGCAATCCAAAATCTTGCAATGTAGAGTACTTGAGAGCAACAAGTGTTGTTCATGTATTTTGTACTTGGGTTGATTTTGTTTCCAATTCATATGTGAAGAATTCTTATATAATGATGACATCTTGGAGCAGGCAGGTAAATTTCTCGGAAAGGAATGCTGCCGTATTGATATCATCGTTTGATTAAAAGTCTGTGGGGATGGGAAAGTCTGTGGTGCATTGATATTCTTTTTGAACTCTACGTCATCACCATAATAGCAGACAGGTCTTCATTACATTTGGGTGTGGCAACATGGAGATTTAGCATACGATCTAACTATGTTTGGGTGTAAGCGCCTGGCTCCATGTGGCGGATTCAGTGACAATCTTGGGAAAATGGGCAATGATTCAACACTGTCAGTCTATGGTATGTTAACTCATGGGTCGGGCTTTCAGTTTTCTTAAAACATTCACGCTTAATGTATGAAAAAAAACAATTTTCAATGCTGAAAAAATTGCCATGACCTGTTCAGAAAAAACTTTGGACAAGCTCATGGAGGGTGCTCGAAATACTACTTTCAATAGGAAGGAGCAGACACCCTTCAGAGATGAAGCTTCCCAATATCACCCTAGCTTGATGCAGAATGGCAGTAGCCAAACAACGCTGAGAGAGATGGGGATCTTGGAGTCAGCCAGATCACATTTTACAGCAGCAGTTAGTGACAAACAATTGGCTCAGCAAACTGGAGGAAATAGCTGTGTTGTCTGTTCTTTCAATAGAAATGCTACCAGTAAATGCTCACATTGCATGTAAGTCTACTTGTATGGTAAAAAAGGGTGCAGCTATGCAAGGCTGGGTTCACACCCATTGTAACTATACATTTGGGAAATGCTGCCTAGAATTTAGTCATTTTTTATGTCTCTAAGTAATTGTGTTTGTTAGCTCATCAACCCTTTCCTTGTATAAAAAATTAAATCAAATATGAAATTCTTTTGCAGGAAGAGCATCTGTAATTCTTGTTATAGAATGTGTGATGGATGTGAGGAGGCCTACTGTACGCTTTGCACCATTTCCAAGTATATGTCTATACCATTTTACAATGTTTTCTTTGCTGCAGGGACTTCTCAGCATTGAACGAGTAGTGTTCAATTCTTTCTTTAGCTTTGGTGTGGAGCTTTAGTCTTACATGCAATATGCTGTTATTTTGCAGCTTCGAGGAGCGCTATGACAGAGTTTTCTGTTTTGACTGTAATTCCAAAGATCTGAAGCAGAGATGCTAGCCTACAACACAGTACAGAAATTCTTTAATTCTAGTACTGGTCTTCCATTATCCTACCTTGGGCTATAGAAAATCTTTGCTTTTCAGGAACTTTGGAACAGGTTCATCAGAAGCCTCATATGTTCAAGTGATCAATTCTATTTTATTGCAGGTCTTGGATTCTATTCTTGTGTATTATTCATGCTTTGATCTTCACTCTCTTTGTAAGGCAAATCTCCATACCCCAGGATGCTCTGCAAATGTCGTAGAGCATGACTCTTGATCAACTTGACTTCACAAATGCATTTTAAATGTTCCCAAATTCCAGCAAATTCAACATTTTGAAGTTCACAATGTATTTTAGCCTTCAATTGTTAAAATCATGTGACATGGTCTTCTTAACAGGGAGTGTCACACATTCTTAGGCATCATAAGACGTATGAGCCTTTCTTCAGCTTGAGAAGACCCTTTCTTCAATATTGAACAAAGATAATTCCTAACACATTTGGCATATTAACATTCATTGATTGCCAAGTTCACAACTTTAAATTTTCCAAATTAGAATTTAAGCACAAGTCTTGGACAATCAGGATCCAAGAAAGCAAAATCCTGGGCCAGGTTGGAGTGTTCACGTGCACATTGATTTGTTGGTGTGACCAAGTTGGTTTACAATTTAAAGCAGTGTGCAGAGATTTGGGGTCTAGAAAAAATAAACATTTTAAGGACTCTTGCACTTTTATGAGAAGTATATTAGCTGTGTTGCTGCATGTTTTGCATCTCTCAATGGTTCTCTCAGAAATCATTTGCTCCAGGCAGTTTCTGCATGCAAATGACTTAGATCAGATGATTGTGCTTCATGTCATAATTCTGCACTGATGAGAAGATTAATACTGGCATTGAATAGACCATTGTGTTTTTGCTTGATGCCGTCACAACAGTGTAACTAGCAGCAAGCAATTATACGTGCAGGTTTTTGATTTCATGCATATGCTGAACAATGCTATTTAAGGTTTAAAGTGAGCTCATCAACCAGCAGTGTGAATTTGATTCCAGGATGGTTTTTTATTAGAAATTTGCTGTTACATTTTGAAGAGAGATCACGTGAATGAGGCCTCATTAATGGATGTAGAAAGGCATTTTCATAATAGCAGTTTGGTTTCATATTGGCAACACACTTTGTAGACCCAGGCTAAGGATCACTGCAACTATGAAAAATCAGACAACTGAATTCCAGATCTGACAAACGGTTGTACAAATAACATGTAAGCCTGAGTTTTCAAGCTGACGGTTAAATATAAGAGATCTACAACCTGCTAACCTGGTTTCTTAATCAATGCTGAAAGTGCATAAGACAGTCTCCAACAAATTCCTTACTGGCAGTTTGTACTAACAAAGTTGATGAAACTTTTTTTTTTTTCTCGTGGATAACACTACTCGATGAACCTAAAGTTGACACTAAATTATATTATGTGTTGCAAGTGCCAATGGCATAACAACATCAAGCCAAGGCTCCACAAAATAGAAAAAACATCCACAAGCTCAATTTGGCGGAAGTAAACATAAGCAGGATGGAAGCTTGAGTATTGGCCACATGCGTACAATGTCATGAGACCCAACATGTTAAAAGACCTCTAACCGGTCATGAAGAGGATGGTATTTAATGAGTATCCATTGTCGCCTCTGTGTTCACGTTGTTTATGACCTCCTGTATCCTAGATATCAGTGCTAATTTTGAACTAAAATCTATCTTATCAATGTTGTATGCTTAATGTTAATATAAATCGAGGTTCATTATTTATATTTTATTATGAATTGTAGTTTAATATCATGCAACCTAAGCTATATATGAAAGTTCAACATGTATAAAGATGTTATATGGATATTGATATTAGGTACATGTATAGGTACATCTGAACTAAACAAGGTGAACACAAAGTGTGGTTGGAGTGCTTACATACAAACTTTGCCAAATATGTTCCCACAATTTTGAAAAAAATGTAATCCACCAATTTGCGCTTGACATGGAGACGGTTTACACACCACCGGCCAGTGTGTGCACGACATTTGTTGCGCCACATCAACATGTTTCAACACATGCTGTGCGACACGTGTCGAATTTTTTTTTAGCCATACTGACACGTGTCTAGCAAAGGGTATGACCTGCATCTGGCCATGCATTGTCACGTTGCAACACGTGTCAATGCATGGGCCACATACCCTCTCTCTCTCTCTCTCTCTCTCTCTCTCTCTCTCTCTCTCTCCTCGCAAAATTAGCTTCCCAACGATCTACTGTATGCTTCGATTCAGCATGTTTGTGCGCACGTATGATTTTTTGATACATTTTAAACCTATATGGCCATGTATAGTCGCTGATTTGCATTGGAGAAAGTATGCTAATCTTAACCATGCACTGTAATGCTGCTTTTGAAAACTTTTTCCTGGGAATTGCTATTAGCTGATTTTCCCCATTATGGTAGTTCAAGACAAATGCTGATGTTCTGATGGCCCAATAAATAAAAAGCTGATTTTTAGGCTGCTAATAGTGCAAACTAGGGATCTAGGATATTGATGCAAAAGATAGTTTCTGCCCTAATACCATTCAGAATGAAAAACCCTTCATTGAGGGAAAATATGTTATTATTGAGACAATCCAGGGAAGGCACTCGCAAATATACGGGTGAATATCTTTCAAAGAATGCAAATTTCCTCTTGAATGCTTGTCAACATCAATGTGAAATTGCTTCATTCCCAAGAAAAAATATTGCTCAACCTGAGCCTGAGCAGACAACCTTTAAGTCAGTGCACCTGATAAAAAATGCACAAGTATGTCGGTTGCTTTTGTCACACAAGCCGTAGATTGTACAGATCTATGAATACTGACTTCTTCGTACTTTCTTTTCTGGCTTTTAGCATATTGTCCTTCTCGCCAGTATTACAAATAATATGACATGTGAAGTGCTTACATAGAAAATCAAGAGAGAAACTTCTCGTAAATTCGTTTTGTTGACCTGGGTGACTTATAGTACAAAACCATTGTTGACTCGTTTGTCAACTAGAGAGGATCATCAGTCATTTTTATCTCCAAGAAAGAGATTACCGATGAACTGATTAAATTTGTGAGTGTCATCGATCACATGTAATTTACAGTACGAAGGATGAAAATTTTTCTGCTACCACATGCGCTACTTTCTCATCCCTGCAAGATTTGTCAGCATCTGTAGTAGAGGTGGTGTACCCTTCACCACCATCTCCACCTTTGCGGTTGTTTGTGCATTCATAAACAATGCCAGGCCCAACTGAAAGAGCTGAAAAGATCACAAAGCCACTGTTAGTCTTGGCTTTACTAGCAAATAGGTTGTTCCCAAGTTCATCATGCTTGAGGTAATCTTTATCCTCTCTTTTTTTCAATTATAGACATTACATGCAGTACAATCATCAGCTTCAAGCAATGTCCCCTGAAACAACCAGATACAAGCCTATTACAAGGTCTTAAAAAGGAGACTAGAAGTTAGAAAAGGAAATGGTTCATCTTGGGCAAAGAAAACATAACAGTCAACAAGCTCAATCGGTAAAGCTCAGCAATATTGCTATATATAAGATACATCTGCATGTCTGGATATAGCTCTATATAAAGTCTATAATCCAGCATATGTTAAGTGACAAGATTTTAACAAATTTTGACTGAGTTACGCTTGCGAAATTCAGTCCTTGTTCGTTTGATTGCTAGCCAACTGGTCAATGGTGAGCAGCAATAGCAACAAAATGTTGACGCTTTGAAGCAGTATATTTTCAAGATTCTTAGCATGCAGAGTATTGGACCTTTAAACCATGAGACGAGCAAACAAAAAAGTTCCCACTTTCAAAAAACTAGACGTGATAATTTGGTAGAAGGCATAAAGTTTGTGCAAAAAGCACAAGCTAGAATAAATCCAACTAAAGTTAAATAGAGAGCTGAAAAAAGATTACTGAAACAAAGAGTGCAGCCAGGCACTTACGTATTGGTTTCTGCCACCTACCTCCAAAATGTAAAGTCGAGAAGACAGAAATCCTTGCC
Source organism: Diphasiastrum complanatum (assembly GCA_029204225.1). Classification (NCBI taxonomy): domain Eukaryota; kingdom Viridiplantae; phylum Streptophyta; class Lycopodiopsida; order Lycopodiales; family Lycopodiaceae; genus Diphasiastrum; species Diphasiastrum complanatum. Next base: position 15,442,736 of record CM055112.1, read on the forward strand.
AGTGATATGGCTCCAAATCAAAAAATGCAGAAAAAAATCGCCTCGTACCTTCCAGATCAAGCTGCAAGGACAGTAAGAAGCTTTATTATTGCAATAGATTTATTAAAAGAGCATGTGGTAGATACATGCATGTACACTTTCCTAGATAAGGACCCAAATTCTTCAGTAACTGACCTGCAAAAGCACATCCATCCCAAAGCAAAAAAATTCCCTCTGCTTTCTCCTTTCCAAGGGCCACAAATCTGACCAAACACCTGCTGAAAATTCTTTTCCTGCTAGTATCAACTTAGGCCCCTCTGTTTGCAGATTTTGAGATACATGTTCAGCTTCTATAGGTGAAGGCTTAATGCTTCGTTCTGTGTCATACTTTCCCAGTCTAGTAATGATGCCATTTGCAACAGTAGGGGCAGCAGCCAATGTTCTTGCAATCATATAGCCTATACAATGTTCACAAAATATCAGATCGATAGGGCAAGCATCATGTTATAGGAATAAGTCGGCGCATGGACAATCAAAGACTGGCTCCAGAAGTGCAGCATATACGGAGCTCAGTATAGTCATACCAGTTGATGGATGGACCATGCCAGCTGTTCCGCCAATCCCTAAGACCCTTTGTGGAATGACAGGAAGAACACCACCCATAGGTATAACACAAATTCTGCCAAACATGTTTGTTTGCCAAATGGCAAAACTTGGTTATAGAGCATTTCGCAAAAAGAAAAAAAACTGGCTGTAAAACCTAACACAAATGCTTTTAGAATACTGCTAGCTGTAAATACAAATCTAAGTCAAATGGGAATAGACTGGCACAGTCAATAATAATGCAAAGAGATCCCAATACATAGTGCTTGAAGAATTTTTTTTACTCTACTCACAAACAAGATGCCATCATGTTCAATCATCCCACCATATGTGTGTGATTGTTGCCTCAAATTTATGTGGGCTCAACAAATTGAGGGCTTGAATAGAGTAGCATAGTTATAAACTAGAAATAGTCCCTAATTAGTAGAGGCTTTTAGGTATTGGGCCATTTACCATTAAGGACATGTCCTTATGGCACCCATGTACCCTAACTTGCCCTAATCTCTAGAAAGTTCCGCTAAGGGCCTTCAAATGCTGTATATAGGGCTATCATTTAGAGATTAGTGATTCATTGATTATTCAGCTGATTGGTAATGCTTGGGCTCTTCGTGAGAGAACCCTTCGCTATTGCTTGTAGGACTTTAGCGATTGATTATATCAGATGCTCTTGGCCATTCTTCGTGGAAGACTGCTTGATTGTGTCTATTATAGTCATTTATGCTTCACTGATACAATATCCATAAATTAAGTCTATAACTAGCACACTCAAAAAAATGCGAAGCGATCCTCAATACATAATGCCTGAAATTTTGTCACTCTACTCACAAACAAGAGACCATCAGTTTCAATCATCATACCATATGTGCGTGATTACAGTATAAAAGTGTGGGTTCACAAAGATGGGCTTGAATAGGGTAGCACACTCAAAAAAATGTGAAGAGATCCGCAATACTTAATGCTTAAATAATTTTCACTCTACTCACAAACAAGACACCAGCAATGCCAAAATCTGTTGTAACCAAGGTTGTTCATCATGAAAGTAACCTCCACTTTTGCATCTAGCCAAAAACATCTGTTTATACTTCAGGAGCTTCTAAAGGCATCTTCATTTTGAGGTAATTGAGATCCCATTTACAAACGTGCATATTCGTATTTCCTTGTTGGCTTGCAGCCTTTCCAAGTATGCATAAGCTTTTAGAACTATCAAAGCTTTCAAACATTTAGGTGCTAAAAAGCACCTTTCTTTATCTCTGAAGGTTTTATGTGTCTACTGTGCTAAGCTGTATGTCAGGACTACAAATGTCCCTCCCTCTCTGACTTCCGATTACATAATTGTGATAAGCTTCACAAATTGTTCGATCAATGCAATCATACAGCATTGTCAATCTATAGTAGAATACTTCATTTTCAGAAGGTGATGATTGTTTTGTATGTCCATTGTGCTGATGACATCATAAGGTGGTAGTGATGTCATCAATGATGTCAGCAGGATATCATCAATGGCATCAGCAATTAATAGCTTCTACAAAAATTGTAGCTGAAGGTACTGCCATCCAGATATTCTATGGCACCTACAAGAATTCATCTAACACCCTTCCAAAAGTTAAGGATGACTGATTATTTCTAGTTTAAAAATTAACATAGCAAGTTTGTTTGATACCATTATGATATTGCAAGTCATGTGATTAATTCAATCGCATAATCTTTGAGAACATCTTACAATTCCTTAAGTAAATTGAATAATATTGATGTTTCTACAAAAGACTCGGAGACATGGTTCTTTTGAGAAAAGTACATCAATGAAAGCCCACATGTCAACTGACACCTGGATTAGCTCCAGGTCATTATAGAAATTGGTTATTTGCAAGCCTATATACAATAACATTACTTGATTAAGCACGTGGATAGTAAAACGTTGATATATCTTACTCATCTTCTTCAATTTTCTTGATTGTGATGTCTAAATGCTTAAGACGAGCTTCCATTCTCTTTTGGATTTCATCAACAGGTATTCCAGGTCTGGCCACCAAGGATGTTTCCTCTGAATACAAGCAAACAAAGAATGTCAAAATTGTACGTATTCCTAAAATGAAAGTATATAATTGAATACCAATATGCTCATAAAACAAACAACATCATTTGTAAAGTTGCCGCATATCATGGAGACTTTTCAAATTTTATATTGCGTACCTAAAAAAATTCTTTTGGACGAAAATGGCATTGCATACAAGAATGTTGGTAGTTTTTTGTTATTGTTCAAAAGATTTGAATTGCTCTGTAAATGAGAATCCCTCCAGTCCATAAAAACCATCTTATCCAAATCAAATGGATGAGAATCCACCTGGACCAAAACCATCCTACATCAAAATCGGTCCTACTTTTGGGATTCAGATACAACCCAAACAGACATCCAGCTTCTTTGTTTTTTAATGTTTGCATAAAAATTCTAAGATTCTAGCACCAGATTCACCTTAAAACGAAACTTGAATTGTGTTTACTGAAAGCCATTGAAAAGTGAAAATGTTCTCACTTCAGCCACAATTCCATAAGCCACTTGATATCCTGGATTGAAAGGTTTGTCATATTCCACCAAGCATCTTGAAAAGCCCGTTGCATCAAGCACAATTGCGGCTTCTATGCGTGTTCCGTCATGACATGCTACAAAAGACCGATTGATACCATGAGACACATTTCGCACCTGCACAAAAGCTTCCAAGGAGGAAGATGCAAAGTGAATAATGGAAGTAAACTCAAGATGATGTGTAAAGGTCACTAGAAAGACCATTCTCCCTAAGTGTAACGCTTCCTAGTTGGAACCATAATTATGATTCCCAGCCAACAGGACGTGCGGATTTCTGTATGGAGTCAAATAGAGAATCAATTGATTAAAACGTTCGTACTATATGTGCAGATCATCGGACCCTAAAAATGTAAGGAATGGATATCACTGAATAATCCATCGATTTTAATAGAATACTTACCAGGTTACCATAGCCAAAGCAAGCAAAAAATATATATTCTAGTAAGGGAAAAACTATGCTCTTAGATTACTTTGCAATAATAGAATAATCTGTGGCCAAATCATATTGTGAAAAATGTGTACCTTAGCTTGTAGAAAATGAACACCATTGGAAATGCACTGCTCAATCATCTTAGATTTTAAACGTCTTCGGTTAACTCGACCATATGGCCTCTGCAGATACTTCTTGTTATTATCATCAATGTACACAACTGCGCTCGACCAAGTATAATCCACGCAGTCTAGCAGATCCAAATCTTCGAACTCATCCACCCAGACTCCGTAATTATTCGGCCAAATGCTCTGAGGCCACGGATCTATGCAGCAAACACTTAAACCTGCCGTAGAAACCCGTGCTGCTACGGCTAGACCCGCTGGCCCGGCCCCAACCACAACCAGATCCACAGGGGTATTTCTCATACTACTATACCGAGGAAGCTCAAAATCTAACTCCTCTTTCTTTTTCTCAGGCACCAGCTCCAACAAAGCGCTTGCTGAGACAAACGTCCTTTTCGGCCGCTGACAACGAATGCTCATCTTTGACAAACCCTCAAACCCTTGCGATTTTGCAAGATATGGAACAGCCATACCACGAGGAACATCAAACCCTTGTGATTTGGCACAACATGGAAGAAGCACACCAGAGGCGTGTAATGACGATCCAAGCCACTGAGTTTCTGCCGAAAGAGCATCGTTCTTGAAAGCTCGTAAGTTTCTGATCAATTTTAACCGTGCTTTTGGCAGCCATTGTGGATTTGGGCAAGAATTTGCACTATTACTATGATTATGGATCTTGTTAATATTATCAGAGGGGGCGAAAGAGCAGCTCTCGGGGATGTTTGTGAAGGCAGCAGGCAAAGCCATAGTTATCGAGAGCTCTGGCTATGGCGTCGAGCAGAGATATGGATCGTGAGAAGAGAAAGCTCTCTCTCTCTCTCTCTCTCTCTCTCTCTCTCTCTCTCTCTCTTATCTGTTATTGGTGATCCCTCGACGGGGCTTAATGGCATGGTATTCTTTATGCCGCCCACTTGGATGATAGCCACGTGTCCTACTGCCACGTGTAGTCTTTTCAGTTGTTCTATTCTTGACACGTGGCAAAATCTAAATGCTTGTGAGCATATCCAACGGTAGTGCTCTTTAATTTTGTCTGTTCTTTTGTCTAGCTATTCCAGTGGCCAATTCCTTTTTTTTTTTTTTTTAATTGTTATTTTCTTGGCCTTTTCTTTGGCATCATGGAGCCTCTCAACCATTAGAACTGACCAATGAAAAAGTGCCATGTATGCATCGCATTTTAAAGGTCAAGGCGAGTGGGGAATGTGTGTGTCTCGCTCGGTGATGTTGGCAAAAATTCAATAAGTCTTACAGTTGATTGTTAATATTGGCATCTTGTCCAAACACAAACGCGGTCCCACTAGGAGTGTGGCTACCCGAGCCTCATCGATTACTAGCATGGATTAGATTACACTCGACACAATCCACTACTTGCCTCGTGTCCAAAGACTTTCGGGCTCTCACAGATCCTCATCGCTTAGTAACACGCATTAGATTACGTTCTTATAGCACTAGTGCGGACGTTACCCAACCTTCGTGCCAGTAAGCAACTTCACTACGCGAGGTTGGGAGTTGAGGCCGCCGCCTATACCAAGGTAGGAGACATGTGGGGCAAGGGCAATCTCTTAAAAAATGTCATGTGCAAGATTTTCTTTTTTTTCTTTTAGAGATTTTCTTTTTTCTAGGCAACAAATTGTGCACATAAACAATCAATGATTTCATAACCACAAAATGTGCAGTGTCCATCTCTCATTGGCTATCAAATGAAAGCTTTTTGGAAGGTTAAATTTTTGGAATGACATGAAACCCTAGTTTCTAAATGTGACTTCAAAATACAAAGAAAAAACAAGCACTTGCACAATGAAGAAAAACATGGTGGAGAGAGAGAGAGAGAGAGAGAGAGAGAGAGAGAGAGAGAGAGAGAGAGAGAGCTTAAAAGATTATTTGGAATTTAGGGAGGGTGGGACTCGTTGAAGCCCAATGTGAAGGAAAGCACGATACAAAGAGTGGGAACGATCATTCTAAATTGAGGGGGTGGGATCGGTGAAGGAAGTATCTAATCATTTTCAATTGAGAAACCAATGGGGTTGGCTCAGTTGGTTAGCTTGACATCCAAAGTTTCTTTGGTCTCAAGTTCGAGCCTCCTCTTGGAAACCAAGAAGCATTTTGAATTGAGGGGGTGGGACTTGTGAAAGAAGTGTCTATGCATAAGAAGAGTGCATCCTCTTTTTTATTTTATTTTATATTTTTCGATATACTGAGTTATTTTTTGATACTGAGAAAATATTAGGATTTGTTGGGAAGGTGAGGATTTTTTGCCACAAACATTGGCCTTGACAATCATTGACATAGACAAACAAAAACTCGCAAAACATGCATTTTATTTATTCACAAAAAGTCCGAACTCCTCCTTGTGCTATTGTTGAACCTGATTAAATTTTGACCCCTACTATGGCCGAGATGTGTGAAATATGTTAGATATTTCAGATGCGAGATTGGCTACCATCCAAATCATCATAGATCAAGATGCGAGATGTGCAAGATTGGCCACCACCCTAAACCCTGGATCGGATTGGATCGAGACGGATTTATTTCGAACCTTTGTATATTTTTTGACCCAAAGTAAAATCCGACCCTTTGTACTGTCAACTTGAAATTTTTCCAAAGACTCAAATTTTTCAAAGACTCAAATTGTTCAAATACTCGAATTTCTCCAAAGACTCGAATTTTTCCAAAGGAGCAAATTTTTCTGAAGACTCGAATTTCTTCCAAAGACTTGAATTTTTTCAAAGATTCGAATTTTTGAAAGACTCGAATTATTTCCAAAGATTCGAATTTATGAAATACTTGAATTTTTAAAAGACACGAATTTTTTGAAAGACTCGAATTTTTTTCTCAAATGTGCAAATTTTTTTCGAAGGTGCGAATTTTTTTCGAAGACTCGAAAAAATTCTTTGAAGGCTTGAATTTTTTTTTCCAAAAACTTGAATTTTCTTCCAAGGATCGAATTTTTCTGAAAGCTCAAATTTTTTCCAAGGTTCGACTTTTTTCCAAAGCTCGAATTTTTCCAATGGCTCAAATTTTTCCAAAGCTCGAATATTTTTTAGACTCAAATTTTTTACTGTAATTTTTCAAAGGCTCAATTCTTTTCGTGGGCTCAAATTTTTTCGAAAGTTTGAATTTTTGCGAAGGTTTTGCAGAAATTGAATTTTTCGCGGAAGAGAGAATTTTTTGCGACTCAAAGAGAGGGAAAAAATTTTCGCGCATTTCTCGAAAGAGAGGGAAAAAAAAATTTCGAGAAAAGGACAGAGAATTTTTTGCGAAAGTAAATTTTTTCGCGAATTTTTAAAAAGAGAATTTGTCATGAGCAATTTTCAAGAGAGATTTTTTTGCGAAATTTTCAAAAGAGAGTTTTTTGCAAAATTTTTGAGCCTCGAAAATTTTCTGTCTTCAAAAATTCCTCTCGAGATTTCAACTTTTGGAGACTCGAATTTGAGGAGACACGAAACTCGAATTTTTGGAGACTTCAATTTTTGGAGTTTCGAATTTTTGGAGAAGAATTCGAGTCTCCAAAAATTCGAGACTCAAAACTCCAATTTTTGGAGATTTTCACTTGACTCGAATTTTTTGAGGCTCGAATTTCTCTAGACTCGACTTTTTGGGAACGACTCGAATTTTGGTGGCTTGAATTCTTCTAGACTCAAATTATTCAATGAACTTGAATTTTCCTAAGAACTCGAATTTTTTTAGGCTCAAATTTTTCTGGACTTGAATTTTTGGAGGAACTCAAAATATTCTAGACTCGAATTTTTTAACAAACTCGAATTTTTTGAGGCTCAAATTTTTGGACGAACTCGATTTTTCGGACGAACTCGATTTTTCGGACGAACTCGATTTTTTGGAAGAACTCGAAATATTCTAGACTCGAATTTTTGGACGAACTCAAATTTTTGGAGGAATCCGATTTTTTGGAAGAACTCGAAATACTCTAGACTCGAATTTTTGGACGAACTCAAAATTTTTGAGGATCAAATTTTTGGACGAACTCGAGTTTTTGGACGAACTGGATTTTTTGGAGGAACTTAAAATTTTCTAGGCTCAAATTTTTGGACGAACTCGATGTTTTGGAGGAACCCGATTTTTTGGACAAACGCGAATTTTTTGAGGCTCAAATTTTTCTAGACTCAAATTTTGGGACGAACTCAAATTTTTGGAGGAACTCAAATTTTTCTAGACTTGAATTTTTGGATGAACTCGAATTTTTTGAACGACCTCGAATTTTTGGATGAACTTGATTTCTAGAGTGAACTCAATTTTTAGATCGAACTCGAATTTTTTTCATACGATATTCCAAACGACATACTGAATTTTCAAATCATCGACCGTCACCTAGATCAGCCGCTATTGCCCGTCAACGACGTGCACTTGCAACTAGTATATATATAAATATTCTCAAAAGGATGCTAATTTTGGTTTGCGTAAATTACTTTTTTTAAAGTCATGCTCAATCAAGGAAGTGCATTTTTTATTCATCCTTTATATAAGGGAATGGTCTTTCTAAAGGACTATCAATGTCGTTATAGTTATTTTCAACGTCATGTATCAACCTAACAAGTTCCATTGAACTTCTCAATGACCTTTAAAACCATTAAAATTCATGAAAAATATCATTTCCTTAGGAAACGTTCAAATTTGATGTTCAATGTTAGTCCTAATATAGCCCACTTTGTTTTGGCATCCTTATCGAAGTTGGTAATGTTTGTGTGTGTCGTTTGCTTCTAAAATATGCCCTAAAAGTCAACGATAAATAGATCCAAAATAGATTTTTTGAGATATGAAAGTAATATATAATATTTTATACTTCAATTTGAAAAATAAATAACTTAATCATCTTTTCATGACATTGTAATCTTTCATGAATTATTTTGTGTTCACTTATATGTACTTTCAAATTGCCAATTAGAATATTGATAAAAATTTGCCTATAAGGAAATACCAAAAGGCAACAACTTATGTAAATCTCTCTCTCTCTCTCTCTCTCTCTCTCTCTCTCTCTCTCTCTCTCTCTCTCTCTCTCTCTCTCTCTCTCTCTCTCTCTCTCTCTCTCTCTCTCTCTCTCTCTCTCTCTCTCTCTCTCTCACACACACACACACACACACACACACACACACAAAATCACACACACATGCACACATGCACTTTCTAGCCAAGGATCTATTTGGCCTCTTCTTGAGAGCATCACCTTTTCATATGTTGATTCAATTTTTGTTTTTTGCAAGTCTTAAAGATTGTGTTGAAGGTGTGCAATGTTGTCTACAAGTGCTCCCTGCCTCTCACACTTACAACAACAAGAATGACTAAGTTATGGCTTCAACTTTGTCATTGGTTTTTCAAAGTGATTGTGAAATATACACAATTTTATGTAGTTTCCTATTAGGAGTCCAAATAGTTAGTAATAATAATTTATGGTTGCTTCCACAATAGTGATTTAGTTTTTTTTTGTTTTGTACATTGAAGTGCTACTTGTGCTTTCCAAGCTTGATTCATCCAAATAAATTTTAGGTATTTTGAACTTTGTTTTAGATATTTTGCAAAACTTGTATGCATCCAAAATTTAGTGCTAGTTTCAATTGCCATATCTATTAGCGTGTTTGATTTTATAAATATTCTAATATTGGATTTCTTTTTTTCTTTTCTTCTTTTTATCAATTTTAACAATATAAAATATTGCTCTGCATTTTTCACAAATCTCTCTAAGTAGTTTATACTTGGTTAGATGTGTCATATCATGTAGCATGGACACTAATCTGTAAAAGAAAAGTACGATTAGGACCTTAAATGGATTCATTCAATCCACAAGAGTGATTGGTTGCATTATTATCAGCACATGTAATCTAGAATTGATCTTATCTTTTATGTAAGCAAGAGCAATCCAAAGCAAAGTGTAAATGATCAAGGAGCTTCACACATGAACGCGAAATCTTTTGAAACAAGAAGTGGTGGAGGACCCATTTTTTTTTAAGCCCTTATGATTTTCTAAGATTCTTGTAAATTTTGAGCCTTCAAATGGAAGAAAACAAATTATTCGTAAGATACTACATTTTGCAAAAATCTAAAAATTTAGACTAAGTGATGCAAGATATTTTTAAAATTCAGGTTCAATCTGTTTAAAGATATAAACATTAGTTGTGATCAATTTGTTATTATAAAAAATAACTATTAAATTAAGTAAATTCAAAATTTTAGAACATTATAATGTTTAATTTTTCTTAAAAATGCAATATAAAAGATCTTGATGTGATTTTGAAAGCTTGTTAAAAATTTTATCTTAATATTTTGGCATTTAAAAAAATGATTCAAGTGCGAAATTGAAAATATTTGTATAACTAACTTATATGAATAACTAGTAAATTTAAATAACACAAAGATGTTTAAAAGTCAACAAATTCAAAAAATAACCATCTTGGGTTAGGACTAGTTGCCCTTCCAATATTTGAATCTACTTGAGGAATAGACTAACCCTGTGTAACGACATCCACTATAACATTATAAGATTGTTCAACCGCCTCTGCTAGATCACCTTCACATCACCTGCAATGCCACTAGCAGGCGATTGGGGCTCTTTGCAAAGTGGAGCAATATTATCTTTTTAGGGGCCTAATTTACGCACCTTGAAACTCGTATGGAAAAACTGAAATTCATATCAATTTCATTTTAGTAAAACTTACTAAACTCTCATCTAGCTCTGCGGCACTAGAGATACTTAACAGTTACAAATGCAAGAGATTAAACAAGTGACTGAGGTGTCATAGATCACCATGCAATGAGCTGAAACAAGACGGAAACAATAGCATTCTTGCAATAATAGAGATAAATGGCACAATAAATTGTGTAGATCAAATAATTGGATGGACAATACATTTGTACACAGCTGCAATATCGTTGTGTGAATCACTGACATAGAAATGCCGGCTATTGTAAATCACTAACATAGAAATGTCAACTACTGTTACCTACTACAAAAAAACGTGAATTCGTAGCAGTGTGCCACATTATAGAATACTGCAAAACAATAAGTGATAGAAGGTGGAAACATCACAGTAGTAATACTACATGAATCATTGACATAGAAATGTCGGCTGCTATTGCCTGCTGCAGGAAGAACATGAACGCCGAGCAGGTCCGCCTCTACTTTTTCTTCAATCACTCATTTACTTATATAGCACCTTAAAGATCTTGTGCTATCTTAACTTTACAATTACAAGATAGCTAACAGTTGCTAAACTGATCAATAGACTGGTTTATTATTGGAACGTGAAGACGTAATGGTTTGTAACTGGGATCCCTTGTAAATCTGCAGATTGTCGCCTATGTGGAATCCCATGTAAAAATGCATTTTTTGTTTTTGTCGCCTGTCAAGAATTGCAGTGTCGCATTTTCGCTTTTCTTGCCTGTCAGGAATTGCATGTAAAAATGCAGTGTCGCATTGTTGCCTATCAGGCATTGCAAAAATGCAGTGTCACATTTTTCCCTTTTGTCGCCTGTCAGAAATTGCATGTAAAAATGTAGATTGTTTTGCCAACAGTTCTGCAAGAAGGTAATGAATAGATCCTCATTACCAGTTGAATTTAAGGGAAATTCCAACAAGCTTTTGGTCCCCCAGTTGTAAACCACTTGCACAACTCTCAACCAAGGTCTTCCAAGTGAAACGTGATAGGCGGAAGGAGATTCTGGAATTTCCATCACCATGAAGGTGATCATGAATTGCACTCCCGCTATCTTTACCAAAATATCAACTAAATCTTTAGGTTTTACGTAGGACTGATTCACTAATTTGATGGCAAATCTCACTGGCTTCAGTCCTTGCAATCCCCATTTCTGATACATAGTAGTGGAGATCAAGTTGACTCATGATCCTCCTACCACAGCTTCATCCTCATACCTCTTGTGCTTGATTGGTAGAGTGATGTTGTGCTATTCACTCTCCCATGCTACTTCCAATGTGAAGGACATTGTTGGTCCCTTCATAGCCCGTGCAATATAGGAGCTCTTGTATTGTTGGTTCTGGTTCCGATTTTATCCAATCTACTAGGATGCTCTTAGCTTAAGGTGCAATCCACCTCCAAAAGATAAGCTCATACGGCTAGCTAATAGACTTGTGAGCACTCCTGTTTGTGGAACCTTAGTCTCTCCCATGTGGAATGGGTTATGATGATGCAAACAATCATTTTGATTTGTTCGCCATGGCGAGCCTATTGGTGGTGTTGGTACTTTCGTAGTACGGGGTTCTGCAGGTGCGTCCCTTGCTTGTGCAGCATCCTCTACTTGGGCCTTCTGTATCCAATGGCATATCTTATAGTATTGTCGTCTTTCTTCCCTCACATAAGGATATGGTTCTGTAGTTGAGGGTTGATCATCGGCCATTGATACTGATGGTGGTGGTGAGGGAGCCACTCCCCTCCATTTCTGTGCTCATGTGACTGCAAGCACTAAAACATGGAGAATTGAATTTTCGGTGGCATCCTTTTTGGAACTATTGTTGGTTACACTGTGATTAGATTTAAAGGTGCACTTGTTCCAGGTTTAAATGGGCAATTCTTGTAACAATGCCCATAACCGCATTCTCAACAAAAGGGTGTATACATTCCCTTATGAAGACATTCAATAATTCGGTGCCCTTCACCGCAATCATAGATTCTCCCACCTCGACGCAGCATAGGTCGCATAATACTCGTTTATACTGGGTCGACAAATGTCTCATCCAGACCGTACCACTGCTGCTGTCTTCTGCCTCTATCTCTATGGATCTGAATCCCGATATAGTAAGGTGCTTCTCCCAGATGTGTCATCTCAAATTCTTGGAATAGCATTCTCTTAGTTCCTTTGTTAGTTCAATATTGTTGCTGAACAACAACGTATCATCCACATAGAGTGTGATGATGACAAAGAATTGATTAAAAACTTTTGAAATATACATTACAGTCTGTAGAGCTTGGTTCGAATCCATGATCGATCAAGAATGTGTTGATTCGATGGAACCATGCTTTGGATGATTGTTTTAGACCATCGTACAAAGTTTTATGGAGTTTGCATACCCTGATCTTCTTGACCATTGAATATGTAGCCTTCTGGCTAGATCATGTAAATGTCATCCTCGATAACTCCATTGAGGAATGATGTTTGTACATCCATCTGATGTACCTCAAGATCTACTGCAACAACATATGATAGTAGCAAGCAAATGGAAGTGTGCTTGACAACCGAACTAAAAGTTTCGAAGTAGTGAAATTGTCTTTTTTGTACTTTTCTCAAGGAATCATGGGGTTGGCCTAGCATCAGATATTCAACAATATCGGCTGCCCATTCAGGTATTGCTTCAACATAGAATAACGCAGCATTTGGTAGTTCATCATCCACTTCAGTATAAACTGGTGTTGATTCAATCGTTGAAACATGATCGACCAGATAATGTGGTTTACCTTTTCGAACCACAACTTGAAAATCAAATTCGGTCAATAAAAGTAGTCATCTTGCAATATGCCCCGTGTTACATGTCTTGTTCACCAAATAAAGTAACGGCTGATGATCAATATAAAATGCATTCAAGTCGCTCACGGAAGAGAGTATATACATGTATATAAGTTCTCAGAAGATAATAATAGGTAAGAATAAGATTAACTCCAATAGAATGCAACATGTGTGTGTACTTGACTATGTAGGTTACTTAAAGAATGTCAAGAAATACACGGTGATGCAATTCTCATTCATTGTGATAACTTGAGTTGCACACAAATTGCTAAGAATCCAATTTTTCATGCTTGCACTAAACCACTAGAAGTTCACTATCATTGTATTTGTGATACGATTCATGCCAAAAAAGTAGTGCTTGTTGGGCAAATTGTGCCCAACTGTATGAGAGCATACAATATGAGTTTTGCAATGGAAAGGTGGATTCTTCTGGAGCAAAAAATGATCACACAACGACCTCGCAAAAGATGTGTGGGAAAACTTATTCTCAAGCCACCATGGGATAAGGAAAAGGAGAGTTTTAGAAGCAAGATAATTCTGTTTTTTGCATCTTAAAACACATTCACTTTGATTGGGAGTTCATAAGAAATGTTATGAACACATACAAGGGCTTTTAATATATTTTCAAGTCAACATCACTAAAAATGTACAACATTTTGGTGAAAGTGGTAAATCATGAAAAGATAACCTATACTTTTGAATGTATTTCTAAAAGTAGAAGAGAAATTTTTCTTTTCCTCGCAAAAAATTAGTTGATATTTTAATGATAAAAAATGTGGAAAGTACTAGAACAATAGGTAAAGGCCTATTATGGCATTTTGATCTGAAATTTTGAAGTCAAAGTACCATATTTCTAACCATGGAGGATGCACATAGGGCCCCACCTATTATCCAATAATGGAGCATAATCATGATATTTCGACCTTGAATAAGGCCTCTCCATTGTTGGATGAGGGTGAAATTTTCCCTCACCCTTAGTCGAGATTTGCTCCTTGCATAAAATCATGCAAAGATAGGCATTCCTCAAGAATTTAGGGGTTGCACCCATGTTCGGTAGATTATGTGGACTTTTTTTGAACAACTTAAAAAACAAGACCATAAAACAAATGCTTAAAGCGATATCTCTACAAACTACAAACCTAATGTGAATGAAATTTCTCAAAAGCAAATTATGGCCCATAAAAAGTTTGTAGAGAAGTTGGGAGAAGACAACACGCCCTAATTGAAAAAATCAACACGAGGTCGTCCTAAAAAAATGTAGCCTTATAGTAAAATGCTTTGCCAATCATTTATGTATTGGGGAATAATTATTTTAGTGACCGTTGGACTAGTAAAGTGGTGTTGATATTATGATTGTTTTAATAAAATTCATTAAAACAAAATCTTAAACCCTGAACCTTTAATGTTCCATATAAATGGTGCATGACATTCTACATGTAGAATGGCACCCGTCCATGCATCTCAACCAAGACAAAAGAATCAGGTGACCCCACTGTTACTGTAGTGGAAGGGGCATTTTTTAGGGTTGAGCTCACATTGTGCTTCAGAGCACCTGTATATCTATGAGAGCTCATTTTTATGAGAACCCATTTTCAGCAGGGATAGATGTCTATGAGGATCCAAGAGAGAGGGTTGCGCATGGTGGTGGCCAATCTTGCACATCTCGCATCTTGATCTATGATGATTTGGATGGTAGCCAATCTCGCATCTCAAATATCTAACATATCTCACACATCTCGGCCATAGTATTTTTATGAGAACTCATTTTCAGCAGGGATAGATGTCGATGAGGATCCAAGAGAGAGGGTTGCGCATGGTGGTGGCCAATCTTGCACATCTCGCATCTTGATCTATGATGATTTGGATGGTAGCCAATCTCGCATCTCAAATATCTAACATATCTCACACATCTCGGCCATAGTATTTTTATGAGAACTCATTTTCAGCAGGGATAGATGTCTATGAGGATCCAAGAGAGAGGGTTGCGCATGGTGGGGAGGTCTTTTGAGAGTACCAACCATTATCAGCAAAGTGAGAGGCAGGCATGCGAACTACTAAGGGCGACATCCATTTTCAACAAAGGCAGAGCTAGGCCTGCAAACTACTGTTGTAGTTAATAGATGAGAGATGTAACAATCGTCAAGCCATCCATCTGACTTCCTAAAAAAGGATCTGTTCATTACATGCTCTTCAGTTTACACCTTGATGATGCCTCTCTTCAGGACATGTCTTGCAATGCTTCTCTACAAATGAATGAGCCCCAGAGTCTGAATATCTAGATTACCTATCTGTGTATGTCGCTGTTGGCAGTTTGAAGATGACTTTATGTAAAACACTGCCAAATTGACTTGGTTGAAGAACGACATGAGCAGAAGGCCATTTTTAGTATCGATTCAACGTCATAGTTCTGAGAGAAAAATGTTAATGCATTCTTGCTTTGTTTTCTCTTGCACAAAAAACCTTAGCATAGCGGTTGATAAATGCAGAACGTACCAAAATTTGATTTTTCCAAAATTTGATGCTACAGTCACTACGATAATGCTCCCTGCTGCTGCCATAATGTCTGTCATCATCCCATTGAATTGAACTAAACAATGCTTGAAAATTTTCATTTAAACATAGCATAAGAAAGCCCTCAAATGTCACAACTCTATATTGAAGCAATTAGCCAACACTACATGACTGCTTGAGCTGACTGCCAGAGCCTCTGTAAGCCTTGTTGTTAACACACTGCAGCAAATCCATGCTCACACTTCATATAGGGCTTAAAGGGCTGGGTGTTTAGGCCTACATCTTCTCACTTTGGCACACAACTCAAAGAGGCCCATAGTGTGAATAAGAATGATGATTTCAAACGGATTAAGCATGCATTAACTATTCCAGATTATTATGACTTCTTTCCCTGCTTCCACATGATTTACAAGCTTAAACAGAAGTAGGAAAGCTAACATAACAATTTCTTTCACCTTTAACTTCTAGACGAATCTGACTTTAGAAGTCTTTGACAAAGAGCGTCCAGAACAAAACAACAGGGTCTGCAACAAACCTCAACTGTAGGTTCAACTACAGAAGACTCAACCAGCTTGCTAAAAACCAAAGCAGTCCATCTGAATCCTAAGAGGTTTGAAAGAGATTTTATGGTTGTATCTAAATTTTATTTTGACCAGTTCAGTAGAAATTGTTCTATGCAGAATGTGAAATGCCAATTCTTTCTATCTTTGTGTTCAAAGTTTTTAAACCAGTTACCACTAGCTTTTTGCTAAAGCTCTTATTTGAACAAGCTTAAGTGAGAACCCTTCAAGTGGATAATTGTTTGTGTTTACATAGAACTCATGTGATGAGAATTAGAGTGACAGACATAAGAGAAGAATGTAGCAGCGAAGAAGAAAATACAAAATGAGTGAAGAATCACCACATGATCTGAAAATTGGTGCATTTGGGTGTGGGTTTTCTTGATTATGTGTTTGTTTTGGAGTGCATGAGCATTGAATGTGTGGATCGTAAGAACAAAGATGTAAATTACAATGTTCCAGTTTGTGACCTGCACCTACTCTAGGGTTCTGATGATTTGAGTAGGTAGTAGGATCATTTGTCTACGCTATGCATGATGAATTGATGGTCTAAGACGTTGTTGTTGGACTTGATAGGGTTGAAGATGTCTTGTAGATTTTCCCGACCTAGTGTATGTATGCATGGGTGAGAGGAGGAGGATCCATGGGGCCCGCACATGCGTACTCTTTTCCCATACATGCATCCTCTTTAGTTAGAAAAAGCTCATGCATGGGTGAGAGGAGGAGGATGCATGGGTGCACCCATACACATGCGCAAAAGTGTATATAAATTTAAATATATATATAGATACTAGTAAAGAGTGCCCATCGTTGACGGGCAATGGACGGCCGATGGTCGTTGACGGGTGGTTGATGGTCGTTGATGGGTGGCTGATGGTTGCTGATGGTCGTTGACCGGTGGCCGATGTATGTGTGTGTGTGATTTATGTGGATAAAGTTAGATACCAGTGATGAAAATATTAGAGAATCTTTTCTTTGTAAAGCCTTTGTTTTTCCAAAATCAGTCTTTGTTTCAAAGCATGCAAAATTTTGGTATTTGATCTACAATTATACATGCAAACAACAAGCAACATCAAATGAAATTTTAACCTATCATGGTAATCTTGTCTCATGTTTTTCTAATGTAATGAATGAGTGACAAAAAATTTAAATTATTGGAAGGATGTTGAGCACAAGATTCAAAAGTGCACAACATGTGAAACCTATAGTGTAAAGATCACCAAGTGTAGATCCTTAAGATCATGTTGCATGCACCGAAACGAGCATTCACGTGGAGCAAAACCACCCAACCAAGTAGAAACTAAAATTCAAACCCCAAGCAAGTTCAACTTCGAGCCACGATGACTAAATATAGGAGAGGAGAGATTTGTGGCAACTAAAAACCAGGATTTGAAAGTGGAGGAGCACGAGTTCTTGTAGGAATATATAGACCCCTGGAGCCTAGGAAATTTATTTCAAGACCTTTATGATCATCCAATTGCTTTTGATCTCCTCAACAAGCATAAAAAACTATCAATTAGCATGCGCTACTCCACATGTCATAATTGGAGTGTTGGTCATTTACAATGCCACGCAATGCCCAACGCACAAAGTATGTAAATAACCAATGAGGGCTCGCACAACACAATTGATGTGCTTAAATAAAAGTTAGACACCGCGTAATGGTGCACTTGTACTCTTCAATGCGCCAATAGCTGCAAATATGCCATGAAGCGTCAGAAAGAATAAGTGGATAATTTTGATTAAGTGTGCCTTGCACCATTATTTGAGGTTACTCATTACCACAAATGAGAAAGTCCTTGATGCTCAAAAATATTTGAAGAAAGAAAGGATTAATTGATTTTCAATAATTGTCTCTTTGGACAATTTACACTAAATGGGACAACAATCATACTGAATATTATGAGGATCGTAAGGAATGTATAAGAGCTCGTGAGAACCACCCTACACATCGGTCATGGCTTGTTTATAAGGGCAATGATTTGGCTGGATTCGTAGGCAGAACTTTAACCAATGTATAACTACTTTATGGTTGGCTAGATTATTGGCCTCTCATGAAAGACATTTTTTCTTTACATATTCTCAGAAAAGGAAGTTCTACACAATCGGCCGATTATCTTGATGACATTCAAAATGATACATTGTTCAGACAACATTTGAAGTTGATGGGATGAAGGCAAGCGGGAATGTACGCTGAAATTACCATTAATGACAAGTGTGATAGCAAGGATTGGCCTAAGTTTTGCAATATCAAATGCGAGTCTATGTACAAGTTGACATAGATGCTACTGTAAACATTGGAGGAACCCAAAATATTCAGATGCAAATTTCAGCAAATTTCTTGCACGATCTTATTATAGTGACTCGTCCACATTAGGAGGCCATGATAAAGTTGAGGGTGAGGACATGTGAGAGCACGACAGAATCGATTTACTCTATTTTATTTATATTTTAGTTTACCTTGTTGAAAGAGCTATTATGTAAGTTAAGCTCTCAAAACTTTTATAAGTATGTTTCAAGTCAAGATAAATCGATCCAAGGTTTCTATCTCTGACCCATTTTAGCAGTTACAATGATTACAGTAGTTATACGACGTAGATAACAGTCGTGAGGCTATAAAGAGCCGATGTACTTGCATGTTTATTTGAAATGAAGCGGAGTAAAGACATTGAGTTGGTCTATTCTCAATCTACAGTTGTGAGTGTTTTACTCTCGTTATGCTTCTCATTTCCAAGGTTGTACTTATGAAGTTGTGTTCATATGGTAGAATATCTACATTCTTATTTAAGTGATCATTGTTATTCAATGCAATGGATGTGTGATTTAGTACATAGAAATGCCAAGTCTAAATCAAGCTGAAGCAAGTAAAGGATTCGCTTATATCAAGTACAATTGTATGTCTATTTGTGTACGCTAGTAGAATGACAAAGGATGTTCAATTCTCCGAGGATGTACACTAGTAGAATGACAAAGGATGTTCGATTCTGCGAGTCATTTGCTTAATTGCTTAACTGCTATGTCAAATTCAAATAGCATATGACATGGAAACCATATGAAGTACAAAAATGTTTGTGTAATTGATTGAAATATCTATTCTAGCCAATTCTGATAATGCACAACTTGTGTATGAGAGAGGCATTTGCATTGGAAAAATCATACAAAACAACATTACTTGTGAAACATATAAACTTAATAAAAGATAGTATTGGTTGTTGCCTATCGTTTTTGTTCAAGAAACTATCGTTTATTTGATGAAATGACACATGTGATGAGGAATGTACTTTACAATGCTAACGAAGTTATAACAATATGTATGTGGGTCACTTGATCATGTAAGTGTATGTGTACCAATATTCACATTTATGATTTGCATGAGATTCACTAGATGGCGAGGAGGCCGAATGTCAATGTTTGAACTTTCATGCTTGGTTTCTAAATAAAAAAGTTTTTTTTAAATATATCACCTAAAAGAAAAATTGTTTCGGATGGATACTCGAATGGCTTAGATACTTTATGAAAATCGTATTGTCGCTTCAAGGTCTTTTCAAGGTTGTTAGGGCCAACAAGTTGATGTTTTATGATGTTTGAGTGCGTGTGATTTTTTGTTGCACTAATGACATACCACCGTAGATCCTCTTGAAACACATGGGCGGCTTTTATACTCAATGAGGATGAAACACACCTCCTGAGTTAGGATAAATAAATTGTTCTGTCACTGCATCATCTAGAGCACTATGCCCAGGCCACTCATTGAAACAAACGGATCTTGGGAGGTGAGCACCCGGACACCTAGCAACCAAGGTGCATCGGTCCCCTAAGCACGGTGAGGAAAATAGCCGAATATGCAATAACCATTGAATTCAAGTCTTATGTGCTGAAAATATCTTATGTTACGGATTGACACGTCTTATTGGGAAACGTGAGTATTATATCACCTATGGGGGTAGCATAGCACTGGCCTTAGATTCATATCTAACGAATTGAAGCGAATACCATATATCAGACCTGCTACTCTGACCAGTGAACCCCATAATTCGAACCTAGTGACATTAGAAGATACCACCTATGAGACAAATTCACTTATGCATCTTTCGACCTAATGGTTGACAAGAACCTAGGCAGTATTATGAACATACCCTTGATATAAAGGCCGAAAGGCATTACATTGGCCCTAACACGATATTTTTGACATAGGAAGAGCACAAGTTATGACTCAACCCCCTAGTGTGAAAGTACAGCTGCCATCCTCTTCGTGTTGACGTTGTCTTCGATATTGGTCCCGCTACTTCTAGGAAGCTTAGATCTATTCTCATTCACATGGTCCTTTGGCTTTTCGCCCCTATGATACTCTCTTTTAGGATGTTTAAAGGGTGCTCCTAAAATTTATGATTCAACATCCATAGTCTCAGAAGAAAGCTTTTCAAGTGAACGAGTCATCGATCTTAAATCCACTCTATCTAGAAGAGAATTGCCCAACATAACAAAGAAGATATACTATTGAGAACCAAGAGTGTTAAGAGAAGCGGAACATCAAACACTATCTTGGCCATAAAAAGAGAGGACGAGTGTCTGTTTCATGTCGATACGAATTTGATTTTTCAATCGATTCTAGTAGTATCCCTAGTACCTCACCAACTTAATAGACCTTCAAAATACAACTGAAAGAAGCCTTTGGATTCAATTGATTTGAACCGAACAACTATGTATAACACGGGGTAGGATTCCTCTACAACGTGTCTTTGCTAATGAGAATATTCTTCAAGTTCACTTTGAAGATGTTAACAATTACTTTAATGTAAGAGGAATATTTAAGTTCTAATAACATTGTAGCAACATCTTGACCATACGACAAGTCGATTAAAGACACAGAGGGACCTCTTTCGACCATATATTCCTCACATATCAAAGAGGCTAGCTAGGTACTTGCACACATGTATAGAAACCAAACTCCCAAAGTATGTTGCAAGATTGACACCAATTTCATCATTATACGCTTTGAACTGATATCCAAAGTTATCATATCTCATCTGACTAGCATGAATCCAATATTAATTACCGAGGCTAAGATACTGAGGCACATTTTGTCAATCCAAGAAGATTCTGCCCTGTGTTACGAATTGTAATTTAGGGATTAGTAGGCATAATAGCGTTAGATACAACTATAGAGTGCATCACTACGGGCGATCTCGCATTAGAAGTCAACACCGAAGAATCCTCGGATTTGAGCCACATTATTACTATGATTAAACCAACATTGGTTCCCGTTAGCAATCCACATCATCCGCTTGAATGACATTCCTCGAGCTGCTCTAGGATTCATATGACGGATTTAGGGTATCAGTTCCTACCCTTGCCTGGCTACTGGTATGCCAACTGATCCGAAGAAGGATCCCCCGTTATCACTTTTATACCCATGAGTTCCAGCATAACTTACACCCCGAAGATGTCTTGTTTAGAATACGACATTGTAGAGATTATAGCTACCTTGAGGTGTATGAATTTAGGACTGACGGGTCTTGGCACCAACCGATGCTACATCCACTCGATACACTGAAGTGACACAATCGTTCCCTAGGATCCCCAACTTTGACTCATCATAATGGTCACTTAGAACGGCCAACAACACGTATTTAAATCCAAAGAACGAGCACAGGCGAAGAATCAAAAGAGCTTTATTTCAACATCTTGAAGTAGTCGTAGAAAATTTTGAGCGATAGCCTTACCGAAGATCCTGTTAACAGTCCCAACATAGAAGTGAGAACCATCTAGATGTCCAAGTTGGATCTAAATCGGATCTCTCGTGACTCTCAGTCAAAAACCCTTTTGAGTCTTCTGAAGGAAATGACCTTGATAGGACTAAACGATTTTTGCTCTAGAGTTCCTCAAGATTCACTTAGATCCTGCCTATCATGATCCAACGAATTCTTATACGGCTACACCTCTCAAATATTGTCCAGTTTCACATGTTGAAGGATGGATGCCAATACAATTCATTACACTCGATACACAATATGAGAATGTTTGTACATGAGATCTAACAGTGGAGGTAGTTAGAGAAGTACACTAGTTCCATATTTGCATCTACTTTCGCATAGACCCCTTTCGGACTAACATCATGAATGTACAGCACCTAGCATCGAAACTTAGAATGTAAAGAACCAAACCCAACGCTAAGCTGTTCAGCCATCTATCTCCTAGCGGTCATACCTCTGAGAGCCTGTAAAACTCTCATTGATCGGGGAGTACGGGGTGATTAGGACGGCCCATTGAATTGGAAGCGACATTGGCTAAAAGCATGGTTTGGTGGTACAACATGGATTGTCAAGGACACTACCTTTTTTTTTTATAGAAATGCACTCAAAAAAATGATTATTGTTTAACATTTTTTGGGTAGAATTGCACTCAAAAAAATGTTTATTGTTTAACATTCTAAACTGGGTCCACTAGAGATGAAGAGACTATGACTGTTTGTAACAGATTTGCAGGTGTGTATTTCTAATAATTGCTTAATAATGACTTCCGTTGTGGCCAGCTTCACCATCTCGCTCTAGCTCTAGCTCTAGCTCTGTTTCTCTCGCAATCTACCTCTCTCTCTCTCTCTCTCTCTCTCTCTCTCTCTCTCTCTCTCTCTCTCTCTCTCTCTCTCTCTCTCTCTCTCTCTCTCTCATCGCGTTCGAAATATCTCCCCAAAGCTCTCTCTCTTATCGCCTTCGCAAGATCTCTCACTATTGGTCTGATAAATCTCTATCTTGCTGATTGTGCTCTTTCTGATCTCGTTGTGGCTGATCCAGGTCTTTCTTGCTGATAGTGATCTGTTTGATCGAGCTCTCAATTTGATCGATTAGTCTATGCAAGAATAGCAGACGATTCCAGCATGGATAGTCTTCAAGGCAATAATATATATTTCACATATTCAATTCCGGATATTCCAACAATTTTTCCTACAATGCATGAAGACATACGCAAGTGATCCCAACATGGAACCTCGTCACTGCGCCGACAAAACTGCAATGAGGGACTATTGGGCTGGTAAGAAACGGGAACAGAGAACGAAAGAATTTTTTTTGAGGAGGCTTAGAAATCAACTTTCAGTAGATGACGTCAAAACAAGAAAACGAATTTGTTTAGCTACGGCAAAATATTGGCGAAGACATACACAACAATTTTCAATAGATGTTCAGAGGGAGATATTCCATGAACTACTTCTGCAACCAACTTTTCGGGAGCTACAAATATCATCTAATACTGTTGAAAGCAATCTTGTTTCTAACATTCGTCAAACCATTTGACCAAAAGTTATGAATCTTCAAGATTATATCCCAAAAATGATTCAAGCAATCACTTACACTTTCTCAAAGCCATTGTCAAAACATGTCCCACTACATCGGTATATCTCATTCAATTCTACAAAAGTACGTGAAATAAGTGTAACTTGAAAAGGTTCATTTGCTACACATTCAAGACGTGATAGGGCACCCAAACGACCACCGATCCAAATTAAACTGATTGGGCCACAATCATTACCCACCATAAATAATAGAATAAAAGAGTGATGAAGGTTGCTGCCACTTAACACAAGTCAATGATCCATCAGACAGTAACTATACATTTGCCAAAACAATAGCAAATCTTCATCCAAACATTTGCTAGATGTCTGCAAAGAAGCACTGGCACATTAGCTTCACCACCCTCCCGCGCCCCTCAATAGTCTATCATTGTCTTGAGTGTTTCCATTCAGAGTTTTGCATTTTTGGCGCACACTCAAGCCATTCCATTGATTCGTGAATAATCTTTGTATAGTTATTCGCTATTCCCCCATGGCATGTCATTCATTCCAGGAGTTCAGCAAGTCGGATACTTGCTAGGCAAAATTTGTGGGACCCAACACCATACACTCACTCGGCTCCACACTCCGAGCTCCATGGCAAATTCAGCTCGTGGAGCGTGATGGAATATTGCAGATTCTAGATAATGCAAAAAGTTTATTCACAAACGAAAATCGACACTTGCTGGCAAAATATAAAACTATTTTCCAGAGAGTCATGACAATATCCAATCACATATGCATCTCTTACTAGTTAGTTTATCCAGCATTCAACCATATAAATTATCAGAAAGATGAGTAACCATGCATACCCAATCAATTTGTACTTGTCGCATATGATGCAAACCAGAAGCATGCAATGACTACCCAATAGCACTTAATGGAATGTATAGCTCACCCAAAATGTGTCAGCTATCTAAATAAATGCTTGTTCGCACAACTAAGGCTTTAATAACTATGTAGACAGAGAACCATTGCAGAAAACAATGAGGATATAATTATGTCAACCTGAACAGGTCTTTACATTCTATTCCTATCATCTCAAGAGAGCATGTCAAAGACCAACAACTTCCATGCACGTGCACACGTTACCCAAACATCGAAGGAATCCTGTATGTAAATAGCACCTAGATAAATGCTACCCATTCGTTGATTATTCTGTTTTGCTTTGATGAGTACATCCCACACTAGAAACATGGTATGGCACTCTATACATTATGTAAAATGAGAATCTCTCAAATTATACAGAGTCCATGATTCTAACAACCTATGCCAGATCAGCTTTAAAGAAGCTTTGAGTTTTAGCCGAATTATACAGAAAAATCAGGAAAAGACCTTGTGTAACATGTTTGAAAACATTGCGCACAAAAGCTTTTAGAACTTAAATGCACCCTTTCCACGTTGTGCAATGTTCTTCTGGAATGGAGCAAGAGAAAAAGAAACAAAGATAATGTACACAGGAGGGACAAATTTGCCATATAGAAAGCAATACACAAGGATGCACACATATTCATACCATTTTAAAAAATTTATTCATTGCAATTATTTGTGCTTTGGTCTGAGCTCTCATGTAAAGATATCAGTAATATGCCAGAACAAGAACAAAATCTGAGCCGATTGAAAAGTGTGGCAGGAGATAATGATGCAAGCCTAAGAAAAAATGAGTTCAAATCATCTGGCATGCTGGAAGCGCGGCCAGCTTTAGGCCGTCGGATTCATCCGCACCACTGATGGCTTTTAAACTCTACATCTCATTGAATAGGATAAATAGAGAGACCAATGCAACTCTGGGTTAAGAATTGGGGCCTAATCAAGGAACATGCCTGATACAGCAAATGTTGAGGATAAAGGGGTTGCATCTCCTGATCCAGAATCAGAAGGAGTGGAAAGAAATCTATGACCTAATTCTGCTCCTACAGAGCTATCCTCTTCTAATGAATGTTCAATCTCAGCATTGTTAGCACCATACCCTTCTTTTTTCCGCCTATAAAAAAGGACGTATGCTGCTGTTGTTTTGATCTCTTCTTCACTTACTCCAGATACATTACTGTCATCGAACCTGTACCACTTGTTGTCATCAAGTAGCTGCAAAAGTATCACCAAGTAAACAAGAAATCAAGAAAATCATCAAAAAATCAAGAAACTAGACAAAACTACAAAATCTTCACCAGATTAGACAATGTAAGATAGAAATCTTCATCATTATTGATCATTCAATACATTGTGCCTGAATCTAGAGCATGATCAAGCTCTCATGTGATTTTAGGCACATGAACCACCAATTACATCAAGAAAACTCTCAAAGAGAAGCTTCAAAAACATACAGAATTCAAAAATGACAAATGTAGAATAGCCTCCAAATCACCACGACCTACTCTATCTGTGCCTCCAATTTGAATTTGGGTCCTTATTAGATTTATTTGGGCCTTACAACCAATAGTACAATTTCCGCCTTAGCAAATATAGTGTGGTTGATTAGGCCTCTTTATAAATTAACCTACTAAGCTAATCCTATTCTAATTTAGCACCATGGCTACATTTAACAAACCTTGTTGTTGTGCACATGGGCTGATTACATGCAAGACATGACAAGATGGTGGTCCAATTCCTACATAAATGTCATCACAGCCTCAATGCGGGACACTGAGGCACACAAAGGATGCTTAATCTAGTAAAGAGGAACTTTTACTGGTCAAAACTTGAAGGCATATGTTCTCAAATGCAGGCAAAGCCACGTAACGTAAATAAAGCTGAAAGACTTAAGGCAATTGGTCTGTTAATTCCATTGGAATTCCTGAAACAAAGTGGGAAAGTATTCCCATGGATTTTGTACTTGGATTTCCTCGGACAAGGAAGCAAGATGATGCCATATGGGTAATTAGTTCACAAATTAACCAATATGGCGCAATTCATTCCAACCAAGATGATTGTCAGAGCTTTAAAACTTGCTCAGCTTTGCGTGGAAAAGTTGTTCAGGTTATATGGTTTGCTACATGACATTACTGATCGGGATTCAAAGTTCATTGGCAAATTCTAGCAAGCGGGCTTCGAAAAATTGGAGATCACATTGAGTCTAGGGTCATTAGATCATCCGGAATCAGATGATCAAACTGAATAGACAAACTAGTCTATGGAAGATATGCTTCATGCATATGTTTCCAAGAAACAGTCAAATTGGGAAAACTACCTCCCATTGTTTGAGTCTGCATAACAACGCAAAGCACTCAGCAACAGGTTATCGTCCATTCATGTTGATGTATGGTTTTCAGCCTCGTCACCTATTTCCATTGGCCTTAAAGGTCTCAAGGTAAACGCAGGAAATGTTGCTTGTTGCTCGAGATAACTTCAGATAACATAAAAACGACTCAACATAGAGCCCACTGCTATGCTAATTCAAAGCAGCAACCTCGAGTCTTTGCGGCAGGAGATTGGGCTGAATCAAGAGTTAGACATAAGGAGATGTTGCATGCTCAGTGAGACTAAATAATTGATATGTTCATCTTAAGAGGAAAAGAGTTGAATCTAAAAAAAGTTGATAAGGAACACAAAAACAGCTGGCCAATCACCTTACAATTGATATTGTAGAATTAAAAACTGACCTGTGATTCAAAGCGGTTCATTTCACAATTTTTTTACCACCCCAACGTTCTTGTGTTCGTTGCAAGAGACTAATGCGGCAGCCCCTTTGTAGGAGGCCTGTACATTGGCATATTGTTCATTGAAGATTTCTTAGTTGAAGATAGTTAAACAATCGTCAAAATATGGTCTACTACTGTTTGTGATGCTCTCTGTGTAGATATTTCTTAACTAGCGACGGCGAGCAGTGGACCTAGTGGAGAATCAATATGTGGTGCTTGTTGCTAATAATGAATGTTAAGGTGCTGATAACAGGACACCCTCACTACATGTGAGGCGGATGATCTCAACCTCATGGTGGAGAAGATAAAGAGGCCATCATGGGTAGATCCATTTGTGGACATGGAAGTCCAACATTAGGAACAGTAATTAGATGGACATGGAGAAGAGATCAGATTACCAACTGCTGGCAGGCACTTTGGTTAAATACAAGAACAAGGTCAAGGTCAAGCAACAATTTATACAGTAATCATAGTAGGCTATTTGTCAAATGTCATACATGTCCCTGATGCATGGTTCAAGAAGCTTAACAGCCTCACCCAACCTATACAAAGTAGATGCATAGTAAGATACATTACGAAGAAGTAACAAGTTTGTAGAGATGCTACATTAACAACAATATGTTGTTATGCACCTATGATCTATTATATAATCACACCAAGCTCTGAGTACCTTATATCTAAAACTTTAAAATAAGGTAACAAGATTATTGTTTTTAACAAGGCCTTTTAGCAACACCTTTCAACTTTATAAAGTGTACCTACCAAGGTGAATGTCAGCATTTCAGAAACACTAAAAAAAAAATCAACGATACATTTAAAAGAATTGAAAATTGACATTCATGTCACAGATTTAGTAAGTACCTTGGCATATGCGGTATAATGGCCTCCTCCCATACTACCATAGTGGTTTGAAACAGCATACAGCTCATAAAGGTGGAATTCCGGACCAGTTGTACGAGCAACATATTTTGTGAGGTCTAAATCATGAATGGGAAAATTTACAAAAGTTTGCAATTTGTTCTTCGCAAAGCGACTATAAGAAAATCTCTTAAGATGCACAACAAGGATCTCTGGTAGCCGCCAGAGGTCTAGCTTTTTACTTGCCTGCCTATGTTCTTTACACCGAGGACAGTACCTGTCAAAAGAAAACATATAAATTGAAAAATGTGAACTCTTCAATTCAAACCCTTGGAAAAAACTAAAAAGTTCAACTTTGAGAGCAATATGTGCACATTTCTTCTCAAGCTCAATAAAGACTGAACAAGGAAAGATTAAATACCACATGTCTTCTGGTCCCAATGGCTCCTCTTTCAAGAAAGCCTCCAAGCAAGTATAGAGTGAAATAATCTCTTGTCTCGCTTTCTTTGATGTCAAAGGTAGATCAGCCTCGCATACTTCAGGAACTGAATCTAGTGCATGCATGTCATATTGCTGCTCCATTGCTCCTTCTGACCATTCTAAAGCTACATACCTAAATTTCACATTGTTTCGAGTCGGACTGAATACAGATGGCATCTGATTGTCCAACACTATTAAATCCTTCAAAGTACCCTTTTCATCGGTGTTCCACAAGCGCAATGATGGGTTTTGACCTGGGATAATTTTATAGGGGTACCCCACATCTCTATCATTGCCATTATTTGCTACTTTTTCACATTTGTCAGATATCATACGTGAATTTGTGGTTGAAGTTTCACCCTCTAACATCTCTACATCTCCACGTTGCTCTCCGTCCCCATTGTCGCTACTCTGTGCTTGCACTTCACAAGCATCTGCTTGCTCTAAAATCAGTGGCTTTAGCAGTTTCTTCACAACAGTCTGCAGCTCCAATCCATTTGATGCTGTCTCTTCTGACAAGCACGCAATAAAGGGTGCTCCGAACAATGTTCGATGCAAGGTATGATCCAGGCCATAAGGAACCCTGTGCGCAGTCATAAAATCACAAATGAAGACCTTCAATAGAAAACTCTCCACTTATGTAGTGATTACAAGATATATGAGAAGAGGATAGGGAGAAAAGTTATTACCGAGAACAAAGTCGTAAGATACTTCCAAAATTCAAATTGTACATGAACAAAAACAAAAACTCAACCCTTTCAGATACGATTTTAGTCAGACTGTGGAAAGCTATCTTTCACATTGACCAAAACCATGAGATTGTTACCAAAACTAAAAAACATAAGAGCAAAAAATAAGGAGACAAACATTCTGATATATGTGTGGCAAAACCTACCTCACACATATGATTATGGATTGTCTCAATAAATGTGTTGAATTTGATTGGAGAACATATTTTGAATCAATAAAAAAATAAATAGAGGTATCAATCCCAGATCTACAACGATGCTCAGAGAGAGCATTTAGGATGTGCAGATATAGAACTTTGCCAAGCTAGGAGGACATTCAAAACATTAATTACTTGATGGATAATAGAATTTAATTAAGTCATATTTTTGTTATGAATCCGATTTCAAAAATATTCCTGCAATCCATTTTCAGAGAGATGTTTTTTAGAATGATTCTTATAGTGTGTTGAAGGCTTGAGGCATGAGCAAGACAACAAGAGACATTTAGAAAGAGGTGCAAGTTAATAACTTAGCTTATGTTTCCAAGAACCACAATTCAAAGGGAGCAAACAATATAAGTATAAAAGGAGGTGATAGGAGGGTATGAGAGAGGCGTGGGATAGGTGAGAAGCGTGATTGGGAGAAAGGGTGTTTTGGCATTGTGAGTGAGAGTGAGGAGAGCTAGAAAATAGGTCATAGGAGGATTATCAGTTTTAATATTTTATCATGATTTGAATTTTAAGTATTGTGTTAGAAGTTTTATCCTTTATTGTCCGATCATGATTCATGAAGTTGGACTTTGGCATTCTTCTGAGAGAGAGAGAGAGAGAGAGAGAGAGAGAGAGAGAGAGAGCGGGGGGGGGGAAGCGAAGTGTCTCAAGAAGAGTAATATAGATAATACCCCCACCCCCTACTAGTCTAAGGGGGTCATATGTAGGTGCTCAAATACATCACATAGAAATTTCTTACGCAGGAAATTTTTGAAAAAATGAGCTCAATTAACTGAAACTATCTGTTGACTCTAGAGTCTATACAATGATGACATCATTATAACACTTTACTATTCACATAATTTAAGTTAACACGCTTTTACAAAAAATTGCCATGGCAACTTGAATTTCATATGCTCGGTAGGACCGTGCTTCAATAGCTTAGTATACCTACCACCATAGCATTGGGGAAACCCGTTTCCCGGCCCTTTTTGGCTGGAAAACGCGTTTCCCAGCATATCTCGTTTCCCCGCCCCTGGGAAACGTTCGTTTCCCATAACACCTTTTGTTGGGAAACGGTTTTCTTTTTTAACCCTTAAAAAATGACCCAGAATGCTGCAAGAAAGTATTTCTGCCTGAAAATGGCCGGATTCTCAACTAAAGTAGGTCAAAATCCTGCTGGGGGGTCTGCCACAAACTTTTTTTAAGACTCAAGCTGGAAACAATCATGATTTTGACTAGAAACGCTCTTTCTCAGAAAACAGGATCGCTGGACAGCAAGCTATGGGGTTTTTACGTTAGAGTCGCACCTTCAAAGTTTGCCTATTATTTATATTTCCCAAATTGTAAGTTCGTTACCTTTTTCAAAATGGTCCTTTCCTCTAAACGAAGATTCTCTACTCGTTTGGGACCAAAACATTATGATGTTCGCTCAACAAAAGGAAACACAGGATCATGGATTTGCAGCTCCAAGAAAACAGTGGCCCTTAGTCAATATAGATTTCATGATAAATTATTTGTAGCAGAAATTAAATTAGCAATCAATGATCATGTAGCAGAGCCTACTTGCAACCATCGTAATAGCAACCAAATACGTTTGGTTGAAGAACCAATTGCATTATGTAACTTTCACGTTTTTTCTGCTCCTAAATCGTTAAAGAACATGTTTATTTTAAAAAAGTAACAGTTTTCGGCCCCAAATAAGGTCCCGAGCAAATTGATGGCTTAGTGTAAGGCAATTGAAATGTTTTTCCTCTCTTCTCACAAAACACTTTTTTTTCTGGTGACCTTTTCTCCCTCTTGCTTGAAGATCGCATCTCTCTCATTGTTGCACTGACTATTGAATGCAATGGTAAGTAAGGGATTTAGACAATTCTGAATCAAATAAGGAAAACATTGCTGGAAGCAAAAATAAGGAAAACATTGCTCTCTTGTTACTAATCATATGCTCATGGGACTAAGCACGTTTCCTAAGAAGCTAGGGTACACAAGTTTCAACAGAAATTTTGCTACTTGTGCATCACATAACTCACATATGACAAGTATGGACGGCCAGCTTACAAATCATATAGCAATCTCCATGTGAGATTGCATCATCAGCAATGAGCTGGGGGCATGAAGTAGATCTAAAGCCCTCCTCCAGAAGAAGAACTAGATGAGTCTATTTAAAGCACCAAATCAATCAACGTGTCATGAATGAGGTAACTGTACTTATAATGTTTTGGAGCCCCTTAAGGACACCAAATAAGGTTGTATACGTGCCTAAGGAAGCGGATGGTGCGTCCGAATGCGCGTCCGGATGCGTGTCCGCGTCTGCGTCCTGACCCGGACGGGTGCGTCCGGGGTCCGGACGCATCTGCTTTTTTTTTTTTAAATTTTTCTAGTGTTATTTAGCAAAAAAATAAAAACCAATATGGACGCGTCCGACCCCGCATCCAGGGGTCGAACGCGTCCGGGTCCGGACGCAGAATGCCCGCGTCCGGCCCAGACACTCATGTCTGCGTGCACATTTAAAGGATTGTGTTCTGCAACGATTTTGAAATGTAAATCAGCAGGTACAAAAGTATGCAGACAACAATGACCAGAAGAGACACTGCCACAACTTATAGACTTACAGTAAAAATGTCAAAAATCTTGAAAGGACAATCTTACTCTTGAAGACGAACATGCATAACAACCAACAGATGATCTGGAGCCCTAGGAAGTCTGTAAGCAGCCAATTTATCCTCATCCTGAATTCCAGACAATCCCCCATTTGGGTCATCCATTACTCGAAATATACGATTGTTGTAAAGCTGCAACAACAGAAATATGGTGAAAACACTGTCAGACCTTGCAACATAACAAATTATAACATCGAAAACAATCCTAGAAAGTTTTGAACAGGCAGAGGAAATCTGTCTATGCTGTACCTCTACAATGAGTAATCGCTCATCATTTTCTAGTCTACAAGAATTGCTCAAGGCTTGGACTAAATCTTTGATTCTTCCATGTCTTGGAACTGTAACAGTGTAGGCCGTTGGCGGGAAGCTCCCATCACCACTAAAGACAGTCACTGTCATTGCACGAGTGGTCTTTGCGGGGAGAGGCAAAGATAAGTACATGAAAGGATCAAATGTAACTGAGACCTTGTTGCATTCCGGACAAACCAGTGTTGACTTGTACTGACCCTGTCACACACAAATACGGCACATGAGAAACAGAAACGAAATCATGTCTTTACATTTAATGAGGAAAAGAAACCCACAATCTGAATGATTTTGAGTAGCCATAACTTTTAAAGAAAATCACATTTGATTTCCAAGTTCAATCACAAGGATAAAAAAAAAAAAACATCAGTGTAGCAAGGCATGGGTTTAAAAGCCATTGCTAGGACAGTCAACACAAGAACCAGTAAACACTTGGACAATTGAAACTGGAAAGGTAGATGATCTGAAACATATGAAAGCTAGTCAGCAAGCATAGCACGTGCTCTTGTCCACACATGAGGATACAGCAATAGAAAAATAATGTTATTCCACTCAAATGAGCTTTGATTCCAATTCATCAAGTATTACATTTCTGAACATGTCATGAGATCGATTCTTTTTCACAGCATTTCAATATCAGTACATGAGTACTTGGGTTCCATTCCGACCTCACAGTCCCCGCCTATTCCCCTTTCTAACCGTGCACCCAGATGTAGCTCCTCCCATCTTACATTGTGACCTACCAACAGGCCCTCACTTCGCTACTCCATTTTACACATGACAGCCCATCGGAATCGCAAGCCGACTTCCTCACCATTGCACTTCATATTGCTGCCTCAATATCCTTCCCATCGAAACCCTACCGATGCCCATCCAAATCATCCCTATACACTACCCACTGACTCATGCACTTCCATCGGCATATTAGATCATATTTGGAGTACCATTGGGATGAAGCAGGGTTGCTCCCTCTACTCCACCTTATTCAAATTATATATTGACGAGCTTGAGAGAGTCATTGAGCACTGTGGTGGCACAGGATGGAGTCTTGGGGATATTCTGATTGCTATCCTACTTTATGCAAATGATGTGGCTCTAGTTTCCACGACTACAGAGGGCCTCCAGTGACAGTTAGACAGTATTCATACTTTTTGCTCCAGATAGAGTTTGGGGGTTAATATTGTCAAGACCAAGACTATGGTCTTCAATACATCCAGGCCAATATTTCATCGAAACGCGTTTCAAACACCCCATTCGAAACGGGCCCATTTCAAAACTTTCGTTCGAAACAACTGTTAATAAACACAAATGTTTTTGACTGAAGAGAGCAACCATACACAGTTTCTCCTCTTGAAATTGCATTCTCTGGAGCATTCTCATGAAATTGGATGGATCTACTTGGTACTAGCCTTTCTATGACATGTCTAACCCAAACACTCATAAAAACACATTTTCCAAAAAAAAAAAAACCTACAAAAATTTCCCGTTTCGAACCTGAACCTCATGTGTTTCAAAGGCGTTTCAAACCCGTTTTGAAACGACGTACGAAACGGACCCATGAAACATTGATCCAGGGCCTTCATGCTGAAACAGGAGCTTATCTTTGAGGACAGCCATTGGAGATGGTATCATCCTACACTTATTTAGGAGTTTTTTTTACTGGTCCTATATTTGGTTTGAGACAAAAGGGCCTCTAGATAGTATTAACAAGGATATCATTTAGTCATTAGGTAGATAATTGTAATCCTTCTCTTCTACTAGGTATTGCTTAAACTCTTCATGGGAGATCTCATCTATGCTTTTAACTACCGCTTGTAGGGCTGTAGCCAGTGTTCTTATCAATACATGTGATTGAGTTCATAACCTCATGTGAAAGCACTTTCTTGAGCAATTGGGAAGGCGTTAATTCTCTCTCTAGACACTTGTCTCTCCGGCCATCTAGAATATTTTCCACATTGATGATGTGCAGCCATGAAGCCCCAATGCATCCCATAAAAGATATCTAGACGAGTGGTGGCATGTAGAACCAACAATATCTGGCTCCACAATCATAGTAACACCACATAAAGCATCATAACATATGTGAGAGTATTTGTGATGATAAAAAAATAGCATAATGAACTAGGTATTTTCAAATTGTCCAAAAAAAGGATGAAAAAGCATTGACTTGCTAAAACACCAATGCAACCAATAAAACTCAATTGTGGGCACAAACAGAATAGTTGTGACAATTTTTCCACCAGTTCGATATGCATGGTTTCTTCTTTGGTGCTAGTATCTTGATGTCGTTGATGGATATATCCTCGCTCCCTTTACTTACCTTGGGCCCTTACGCTGCACTGGTTCCTGTTGCACTCCTTATGTTTCATGTTCACTCATATAGATACAATGTGATCCTGATATGACGTTTGATGTTGACGTCCATGACTTTGTTCATCTTTCATATCCTACAAAGTTACATATGTCAAATGGTTGCACTTTCTTGATGGTCAAATGCAAAGTGTATTCAAGCCTTGTTTAGATGACACTCCATAGGTTTGACATGCAAAGGAGGAATCCATAAAAGCCCAAGAGCACATATCCTCAATATCGATTGCAACCAACCTATCCATAAAAGCACAAGGATACCAATACATAGACACTCATCTGGGAGAACCTCATCAAGATTAGCAACAAATACCATTTGAAAGATGTTTGTTTTTGGGATACTTGTTGAAACAACTTATGTCCTCTCCTTCAATATCTCCAAAAGTGCATGGATTTTCTGATAGTTTGAATTTCACATTTGTTTACGATTGGCTATTTTCACAGCTATTGCTTGGGCCTATCTTCTAGTTTTGGGGTTTAGTATTTCTTATTTTAAGCCCAGCATCGAGGGGAATGCTTGTAGTTGGGGACTGTTAAGGACTCGTCTTCCCCTAATCCTAATTACTAGTGGCCCTAATTAGCATATCTATAGGTACTAAGCTAGTTACCATTAAGGGCATGTCCTTATGGGACCCAAGTACCCTAATTTGCCCTAATGTCTAGAAAGTAATGTGAAAGTACTCTCTAGATGACAATTTTATTTTGGTCTACTATGAATTCCTTGAGAACTCCAAGGAGACCAAGATTTTTTTAAGTAGCAAATGCCAAATTTGAACATAGTTTTCTCAATGTTCAAACTCCGTATAAGGAAATTTTCAAAATAAGATTTAGGAACAAGAGTTCCATACTAGAGAAAGTTTGGCTTTTCTCGAAATTAGAGTGAGCAAATGCAATCAAAACACCGCACAAATAACAATCAATTGTTAATGCTTCAACATTCATACATAGTTATCTACTAAGACTACAAATGGGGCTCCACAGTACTCTTGGGGCGAAAGAGATTTGTAATAAGTCTTAAGCCAATACTCGATCTATAAGCTCTTAGTTGTTCAAATAGGAGTTTCAACTACAAAGACTTCAACCTACACTTCGATGGTCTTCTACATCTTTGGCCTGAATCATTTGTAACTCTAACATAAAACTAATGTTGAGAGACTAGTTGAGAGACTTCTAAGATCGTCGTGAAAGAAGAGCACTGCATATGCAAACCTCTCTTTATGTCGTCATCGAGTGAGTAGCTTACTTGAATGATAGGTCCCAATGCAGCTACAAAAAGTATAACCCCACCTGAAGGCTGATATAGGCTGCCATGATTAAGAATGCACAAGAAAGACATATCTACCACTCACCAAAGAAAGCACAAAATTTCAAGGTGCAAAACTATGTGTGCCTATATAAATAGTCAACTTATTAAGACCACACAATAGCAAATCACGCAATTTGCAATATACCCACCTGAATAAAGGGCATGAGTAGACAGCATAAAACAATCCTCTGAGAGGCATTTGTCATGCTTCAAGAGAAATGACATCTACAGGAGAAAGTTCGTTCTACTTCGCATAAATTTTAAATAGAAAACAAATAATGATTTTCAACTTTAACTTAAAAGCACATCATCGTCAATTCACGTCGTTTTCTTTAATCTTGCGTTTTATCATTTGTGCTTTCACAACCTTTTTTGTCAATATTTTGGCAATCCATGCAAGTGAGGAAATTGTTAAGAAGCGCAACAGCGTTAAATATCAATTACCTCTCATCTCTACCATCCTTGTAGATCCCAAGACGAATGATATACTTCCTTAATTTTATCCATTTGCTTTAATAAGTAATTCGCATGCAGATGTATACCTCAATACTACTTGCACAATTTCCCTCCAATTTCCTCTGCTTTCTTTATTCACACGAATTATGTTTCAAAGCATCTCTAGCTTGCAATCGCTTCCACTATTCCACCAATCCCTCTGGTACAACAGCCTTTTATGCTAAACTATAGCCTTCAAAGAGTCCAAACAAACATCATACTTACAAAAGCAAATGACCTGGAATAGGCATCGTTCTAAGGCCTGATAGAGTAAGCCAAGACAAACAGTGGCAATAACAAACACACATCTTATACAGACCATCATGACCTATGTTCTAAAGTATCTTTTGTAACAAACGATAGTAATGTTTTAAAGAATGACTAGATTTATGCACGTTACTATTATTTGTAAGAAGGTCACATACAAACAACAACTTTCTTTTTCTCTTGTATGTCCTCATTTCGTGCATCAATTGTAGTTGAAATCCTGATCTCAAGGAAAGGAGAGAGACTCCTAACCAGCTCACCACTTGTTGGAGGCCAAACATCACAATTCATTGCACTATTGAACCTACAATTTCATTATAAAAACCAAATCGAACTTTTGCTCAATCCAATAAAGGTAAAACAACCCACTCATCTAGCACAAAGAGAATTCTTGTTTAGAATTTTTTCACATGGAGTAAGTATGAAACATATGGATTGTATCTTAAATTAGTAGGACACGTTATGCCTTCCACATAAGCTACAATATCAACACAGTATCCTAAATTCTCATGACCATGTTTCATAGAATTTTCTACCACCCTTGAGAAACGATATTGTATAAGCACAATCTGAAAACTACTAAGATATTTACGAATGAGTCAAGTCACTGGACCTGGTAAACATCCACAATGATAGAATCATTACGTGCACGATGATTTGCCCAATATTCATCTGCAACCTCCTCATCGGGTCGTCCATCTGCGTCCTTGACTTCAATATACGGCTTTGTCTTCACACGATTCAAATCTTCATGGAGCCCGTCCAAAAGAAATGCAAGTAATTCCTGTATCAAATTCCTTTTCAAATGGTAGCATGAAAGAAAAGCATGCATCAACTTACACAATGCATACTTTCTATACCTAAAACCTCAAAAAACAAACCACTATTATCATGAATCTTACTAAATCAAAGAGTCCGACAATTTATCATAGATCTTCCAAGTGCCGACGATTGGCTAAAATGTTAGTGATATAACCCAAGAACAGACAAACTAAGGATATTGAATCAAGTGTCACATTATTTTCGTAGCTATGCCATTTACCTGCGAATCATGTTGATTATAGCCACTAAATTGGGGAGCAAAGCGAGCAAGCTTGGTTTTGAACGCACGAGGAGCCACAGGGGTTCTCCCCGGAGCCCAAAGTTTTCGTAACAATTCACCAAATGCAATAGCAAGCTCTCCCTGTATTAGATTGAGTGAGAATTTTCTACTAATGATGGCAATTGTCTTACATCAATCATGCCCTCTCTCTCTCTCTCTCTCTCTCTCTCTCTCTCTCTCTCTCTCTCTCTCTCTCTCTCTCTCTCTCTCTCTCTCTCTCTCTCAGGGACGCATGGAAAAGATATTAATAAAGCTTTCTTCTTTCTTCTCTTTTGTGCACTCAAACACAAATAAATCTG
Organism: Diphasiastrum complanatum; assembly: GCA_029204225.1. Taxonomy (NCBI): domain Eukaryota; kingdom Viridiplantae; phylum Streptophyta; class Lycopodiopsida; order Lycopodiales; family Lycopodiaceae; genus Diphasiastrum; species Diphasiastrum complanatum. The sequence goes on from CM055112.1 coordinate 15,481,029, forward strand.
GAAATAGATAAAGTAAACATTTGCATCACCAATTTTATCTAAACGCCCACCTTATTTCTAAGAATAGTGATTTATGGTATTTTAAAAAAACATGTGCTCTCATGACTAAATCTCATTCACTTAGCCTATTTGAATACAAATGAGGTCAACAAATGATGACAAATCTAATCTTCTACCATTTTGTTTATGAATACCTATATGTGTGTGTGTGTCTATATATATATCAGACATGAGGGTGTCCGGGCCAAAATGGCCACGTCCGCGTCCGCGTCCGACGCTCGGACCCGGACGTGTTCGACCCCCGAACGCGGGGTCGGACGCGTCGTTTTTTTTTAATTTTTTTTTTAAAGGCTAGACGCGTCCGGGCCCCGGACGCGATTTTTTGAAAAAAAAAAAAAGCAAAAACCCGCGGGCCCTGTAGGCAGTCCGCAGAACCCGAGAGCAGGCAGAGGGAGGAAGAGGGCGGAAGAGGGAGAGTGTGGGAGAGCATAGAGTGATAGAGAGAGAGAGAGATGGTGTTTGTGTGTGTGTGTGTGTGTGTGTGAGAAAATTGTGTGTGTGAAAATTGTGTTGATTTGTGTGCATTCAGTTGTGTGTGTGTGGTGATCTGTGTGTGAGAGAGAGAGAGAGGAAGAGACAGAGAGTGTGAGGAACGTGTAGAGAGAGAATTTGTGTGTGTGCAGAGAGTGTGTGTGTGAGTTTAGGATTTAGGTTCAAGGGTGCTTGGGTTTGGGGTTTAGGGTTTAGGGCGGGAGAGAGCTTGGATTTCCGTGCTTCTGTGTGTGTGCGTGCATGTGAGAGAGAGAGAGAGAGAGAGAGAGAGAGAGAGAGAGGGAGAGAGAGATGGTTGCTCGTCCCATTTGGGATGAGGTGGAGGTCATGCCCGACAAAAAGTGGTGTTGCCCTTTTTGTCGAAAGCAGTTCACAGGGAACGCCTCTCGGGTTCGAGCACATCTGGGGAGGTTGCGAGTCCGACCCACGGGGGGACGCTACGGGATCGGCATTTGTATGGTCATCCCCGCTGCGGAGAGGGCTCGCATTATGGAGACATATTCTGAGACAGCTGCTGAGCCCTGCGAGCCGTCCACAGATGTCGCGGACTCTATTTCTACTGGTGCACCCACTGCCACCGACCTTGCCACTGGTACACCCAGCGCCACCGCCCCCACCGTCGCATCTGCACCCGCCACTGCCGCTGCACCCGTCCCCGCCCCCGCCCCCGCCCCCGCCGAGGCACCAGACAAATGTCCATGCCGGGATCTTTCAGAGAGGGGCAGCACAAAGAGGCCACCAGGACCATAGCACAGATGGTCTATGACCTGAACCTCCCCTTTATCATGGCATCATCCCGCATCTTTCGAGAGGCTATCTCGAAAGTTGCAGTCTGCGGGCCCGGCTAGCCGACGCACTACGAGGCCCTTTGCTCCAGGACTGGGTTGCATCAATCAGAGAGAAGACTGGCCGCACTGCACGAGACTTGGGATAGATACGGCTGTTCCATCATGGCTGATGGGTGGACTGATCGTCGCAAACGTCCACTCATCAACGTGATTGTTTCTAGTTGTTACGGTTCCATGTTCTTGCGCAGCATCGACGCCTCCGAGGCAGGGAGAGTGCATTCGGCCAAATACATTTACGGCATCATTCGCGCGGCGATAGAGGAGGTCGAATCACAGCGCGTTGTCCAAGTATAATATTCTTTCATTAGTTGCTTGCTCATTTGCTGCTTGATGTAGATACAATAGTTTTGCGTAGTTTTCGATTGATTGCAATGCTAAATGTGCGGAAAAGTGCCGTCATGCGGCGCTTGCGTGTGACGAAGTCCACGACCGCAAGTGCCCTCGTGAGAATGTCACTGACCCAAGGCAGGCGCCCGATGGAATGCAGGAGGGGGTCCAGTGAGTGTGCGGCGCATGGCGTCCACACGATGGAGGGGTAGTCTGCCATAAGAAGCTCCCCCATACCGGACGCATTGTCCGTCACAACCTTTCGCGATACATTCACACGATCAGTTCACAGCTCGGTAAGCTGCCACTTACTTTTTGGCTCATCAAGATGCTCTTTTTTTTTGGCTCATTTCATGTGTGCCTCTCGTTCCGTTTGTCAATGCAGGCTCGACTTGAAGAAGCCCGCTTGCACCCGCTTCGCCTATCAGTTCAGCATGTGCTTGAGTGGCTACACAAGCTCAAGGGTGAATTGCGGCACATGGCCACTTCGGCAGAGTTCACCGCCATGGACCTGTCCACGACCCCAGAGGGCTTGGCCTTCCACGACATCTTATTCATGGAGCCTTTCTGGGTGGATATGCAGCAGCTGATGGACATCATGCGCCCCATCTACTCTGTTCTGAGGCTCGTTGATCGCGAGGGGTGCACGATGGGCCTCATCTACGAGTTCATGGACCACATAGGCGAGTCTCTCCAGCGTTCCGAGCTGGACCCTGCCAGGTATAACTTTTTTCCGTCTCACCATCCTTACTTCCATTTTGCACTCTGTTTCGTCTTGTTGCCGCAACATGATGGTATGTAACTGTTGCCTCCGCGTGGTTTGGTCCACAGGTTGGAGCCTATCAGGCGCTTGTGGCAACGGCGATGGGAGAAGTTTCACCGACCCATTCACAGTGTGGCCCACATACTGCATCCGCTTTTTCAGAGCGAGAGGCAGTACGACGATGCAGAGCTGCGTGCGGACTGGTTCGCATACATCCGCCTCCTCAGCAGCGACACTGGGTTCCGCAGCAGGCTCAAGGTGCAGAGGCTCGGTTACAGGTAAACTCTTGATCTATCGTACGTTGTCGTTCGTTCAATTTCCCTACGCGGGCTCAAGTGTAGTCAAGCATATCGTTGCTCAACTGCAGGCACTCTCTGGGGCTGTTCGGCGAGGACCTTGCACGTGTTCGAGAGAACAGGCTCTTGCCTGTATCATGGTGGGAGAGGTACGCCGCCGAGCAGCCAGACCTGAGGACGCTCGCGCTCCGAGTCCTTTCACAGGCATGTTGTCTGATCTCATTCATCCAACCAGTTTTCACATTTTCTCTACAAGGTCGATACTCACTCGAGTTGTTGCCAATTAATGCAGGACTGTTCTGCTTGCGTGTGCGAGCGGAACTGGTCAGCGTTCAGCCTTGTTTACACGAATAGGCGAAACCGTCTGACGACGGAGCGGTGCAATGACCTGGTGTACTGCAACACCTGGCAGGAGGCTTTCACGCCCTACTGCTGCAGGTATATTTCGTTGCTCTGTCGTTTTGCTTTCGTATTGGTTTGAGACATTCAGTTTAATGCCCTCACCGTTGCTTCGACTATTCTCACGAATGATTGACTTGTGCAGGTCAATCCCGATGAGTGCCTGGTTGCGGCGGCAGATCATGAGCCAGAGGTTGATCCGGACAATGCTGTTCGACGTGCTCTGCGGGGTGAGCCCGAGGATGATGCCGATGCCGATGAGACCACCACCCTCCCTGCTGACGTTCCATTGCCCTCCTCTGATGATGAACCCACATATGATTCAGACGAGACAGTCGACCTAGCAGGGGATTGTCCACGTGCCCCACCCAGTACCCCCCCATCACGCCCCCTTTCAGATGATGGCTGGTCAGAGTTTGCGAGGGAGATAAAGGCTGCTGCCCAGAGACAAATAGCGCAGAGACGACTCAGAGCATCACAGGCAGGCAGTTCCTCCCAGAGACCCCCCCCGTGGCAGAGAGAGACCCCCAGGCAGGAGTGTACCACAGAGGGTTCCTTCCGGCAGACCTAGAGGCAGGCCAGCCAAGAGGGGACGCACCGATGATTTTTCTAGTCGTCTCTTGGCAGGCGTTGGCCCAAACCTAGAGTCCCAGATGCCTCCAGACTCCGAGCCAGACTTTGTGTTTGACACCCCTGCAGATGCATCTGGCACGTAGAGGGATGATTTGTTTAGCGCACACTTGTAGATACTGATACACATTTTAGCATCATGTAGTGGCATCAGATGAGATGTATATATTTTTTTACAGTCTATTTGTGTCATGGCTAATTTATCGTGGTTGCTTACAAATGGTTAGCTCTGTGAAGTTTGAATGGCTAGTCAAAAATGGTTTGCTCGATGAGAGAGAGAGAGAGAGAGAGAGAGAGAGAGAGAGAGACCAGCACATCTGCATCTCATTCAAAACATATGCATCATGTTCAACCATTTAACATAAGACCCTAAACCCGACAACCCAACAAATGGCACAGTTAACACAACACCCCAAACCCTAACAAATCACCCTAAACCCACAACCCCACAGCCATAACCATCAAAACAAGCCACAAGCATAATCATCATCCATAAACATCATCATCAACCCCACCCACGTCCTCATTGTGTCGTAGGCATTGCGCCACAGGTATGTGCAGATTCAACATCAAAGCTGCCCTTTCGCAGCATACACTTAAACCTGCGTAGAATGTATCAATGGTCCAGGAATACAGGAGCGGGTACCCTAAACCCTAAACCCTAAATCTATCTCATCACATAGGCCATGGTACTGTGTAGAACGCATCATCGGTCTAGGAATACAGTCCACAGGTTCGTGATCCCAATACGAACCCAAGGGATCGAGCCTGGCTCGATTAGGGTATCGTTCGGTCAAAATGGCCCTTCGACTGGAGAGAAGCGCAATTAGGTCAAGCGAAATGAACTGGTTTTGCAACTCTCCGTCTGACGGCCCCGTTTCTCCAAACAGGATCTGTTTCGGGTGCCGTCTGTTTCGGCTAGTGGACAACCTCGATATGAACCTGTGGGAACAAACAGGACGAGGAAACGATCGACGGTCGGGCCGCATCGTCCGTCCGAAGTTCGACGTTAAACAGGGCTTCAGGTACACTTTGTTCGGTCGAAACCTGAAAACTGGGAGATGTTTCGGAGCCCCCGTGTTGGTACACAAAATTTCGACATCCTATTGTAGCGAGTTGGAGTAGTGCCATAACTAATTAGTAAGTTGTTGAAGTTCATCCGGGAAGAAACCGATCCCCTAAGCCGAGTCACAGTAGTGTATAGCTTGTCACTCTTCTGATGAGCCCTAATTTCCCCTAGAGACTTCTGCTCTTGAGAGCTTGTCACTCTTCTGGTGAGCGTTCACCTTTCCCCAATCCTAACCTTGGGACAGTAATATGTTTGCCATACAAACCTTCACTCGAAACCACTCTCAAATCTTTCTTTGCCGCTTTTTTGGAGCTTAGTTTCCAATGAAGGTTTGTAATTATTTTATGAACTGCTCACTGGCCATGGTTGTTTAGTAATACTGAGGTTATGAGAGGCATGGCCCAGTGGTCTGTTGCAAATATTTTTGCAAATTTTTTTGGAAATTTTTTTGGTACTGTTTTCCTATTTTTTAACAGGAGGGGACAAGTGGGTGACAGGCACCCTCTGATAATTAATTTCGGGGGAAAAACAGGGGCCATAAATTGTTTTTATTTTGCTTTTGGGATGGGGGGCAGTGTAGGCACCTGGTGCCTGTATTTTTATTTTATTTTTTTGAAAATAAAAAATCTGAAAAAAATTGGACCGCCATTATGGTACCGCTGGTACCATAATGGTGGTGCCGCCATTATGGTGCCGCCCTCAGACCCGTGGTACCAGGGCGGCACCATAATAATAATATTTTTTATTATTTTTTTTATATTAAAACCCCCTTTTACTAGGGTATTTTAGGGTAAAAAATTTTGAAAAAAAAAGTGTCAGGGTTTAGTAAAAAGGGGGGACTGTAAAGAGGGACTGTACAGGGGGCACTGTGGGGGAGCAGACCTTGGGGTCAATGGGAGTGCAGCATGTGGGGGAGCAGCAAATCCGGACAGGTACACCGTCACATGGGCACTGTGGGGGAGCAGACCATGGACCCAATCGGAGTGTAGCATGTGGTGGAGCAATACATGGGGCAGGTACAATAGCACATGAGCACTGTGGGGGAGCAGGCCATGGGGCCAATGGGAGTGCAGCACGTGGGGGAGCAACAAATGGGGACGGGTACAAGGACACATGGAGGGATCATCAACAACTGCACACGAGGGAACAGGCTGTGGGGTTAAATAGGCACTCACGAGGCTGTGAGAGGCATTGTGAGAGGCTGTGAGAGCCAGTTCGAGAAACAGGGTGTCGTGAGATGGCAGAGCGCATACCACCAAGGCCTAAGGGCGAGGCCACGAGGAAGCTCGAGGAAGATGTCCGAACGCACGACGAAAGGCATCGGAAGCAAGAGGCAGACATTGCAGAGATGCTGCAACAGACTCGGGAGAGACACCCAGAGCTGCAGATCCTCACCCCCGTTGTGGCCCATGCCCCCGTTGTCGAGCTGGATTTGGATGAGCAGATCGGAATGAACTTCACACGACGGCAGCTCATCATGGTCAGGGAAAGGGCTGCCCGCCGTCGGGCTGACCAGGAGGCAGCTCGGGCTAACCGGGAGGCAGAGCGAGAGCAGCTGTTATTATGTGGTTTTCGGCATAAGATGAGGCAACATTTAGTGTTTGACAATGTAAATAACAGCCCCAGCCGTATGTGGCGGGATACGTACTGTTATTTTGATACCACTGTTGAATTAATGTTCAATGTGTTTTTTGTGCAACGCATGCCTGGTGTAATGCAGTGTACTATGTGTGTTTATGAAATGTTAAAGAGGGGGTTGTATTTTTGTGTTCTGCATCTGCTATCAATCTCTGTAGTTGAAACTAATTGAAAATACTCACATACCATTCAAAATAAAATTGAAAACATAGCATCACAATTACACATTGACAAATACACAATGTGCAGCAAATAGAATACATCCAACACTTGATATAATATGGCAAATGGTATGAATACAGTGTTCGACCATCTGGCCGCCAAACATGGAACATGATATCAAACTGCTAAAAATAAAATAACAGAGCTACAATCAATGCTCTGGCTCTAACTCAGGCGAATGCTCCAGAGACAACTCAGGGCCCCGAGCTGACTCTCGCAACTGATATCTATGCCTGTCTGGAACTGGCATGGGCTGTGTATCCGAGCAGGAGGAGTCGTCATCCTCATGCATCAGCCCCCAAGCAAGCCAAACCGACTAGACCTGCTCCAGCTGGCTATGATACTGCACCTCTACCTGCACCCGAGGCCCTGCGAGGTCGTCCTCTCTTCCCTGGCTGTTTCTGTGCTCTGCCTTGCCTTTCTTGTTCGGTGCACCCTTGGGCCTTCCTGGTCTCTTGCGGACGAGGGGAGCTGTCAATGCCTCATCACCCCCATGCAGATCACCTGGCTGGCTAGGTTGGGCCCAAGCTGAGAGGCCTGCTGGGATAGAGAAGCCAAAGATGGGTGCCCCTGGTTAGCTGATAGTGGAGGATAGGCCCGTGGAGTGTGTGCCCGTGGGGCTGCTACTGGCGGAGGAACTGGCTATGGACGGGCCGTCCCTGCAGAAGGCAAGTATAGCGGCGATATGTACTGAAAGGGGCACTGCGGTGGCCGGTACTGGTACATACTGGGTGCTGCCACTGGAGGAGCCACTGTGGATGTGGGCGCTGCAAGGGAAAACCTGGGCATTGGAGCCACTGGAGCCTGGACCCTAAACCTGGGCACTGGAGCCACTAAAGGAGCCACTGTGGATGTGGGCGCTGCAAGAGAAAACCTGGGCACTGCAAGCTCGGTCATCCTGCAGGTGAGAGGCATGTGGTTTAGGGCATTACGAAAAAATTTAACATTGACAGAAAAACAAACTAGCAATTACTGAAAAAGATAACGGCCAATTACATTACTATACTGCTTACCTCTCTGGCTGCAAGATGGGCAACTGCAGGACTGTCCAATCCGGTCCATGAGCTCATATACCAGTCCAAGTGTCGACCCCTCACTGTCAGCCATGCGGAGCACAATGTAGAGTGGTCGAAGCAGTCCTGACAATGTCTATGCATCCCTCCAGAACTGGTCTCCCCTCACCGTGGAAGAAAAGTGCTCCCCATCCTCAGTGTGCTGAAACGTACTGGCACGCCAAAGATCACTGGCAACCATCTATAGAAGTTGCGCCCTACACCTGATCAGACGGTCGATGACCACCAAGTCGAATGCAAAGCATGTGGGGGCTGGCTTACGGACGTCCAAATGGCTGAACACCCGGAACATGGCAAGAACACGCCTCTTTTTGGTGACAAAAGTCACCAGGAAGAGGGCCTCACGGACGATGGCTCTAACCCAGGGAAGTGCACCTATGTCCCCCATCAGAAGGTCTATACCGTGCGCTGCACAGGGGGTATGAACAATGTGAGGGAACTCGGCCTCTAGCAGTACACCCATCTGAATGCAGTACGTGGCATTGTCCATCACCACCGTGACGACATGTTGTGCGCCTATGGACAGGATGGAAGACCTGATGACATCAAACATGAACTCTACCGATATGACTCTCCCCCCCTGCTACAATCCACGGCCCTCAAAAATTGTGTGCCCATGCAACTGGAGACCAATATGTTGAGGAGCGGCCTCCTCCTGACATCAGTCCAGCCATCGGACATGATGTTGCAACCGTAAGTGGCCCAGTGGCGACGCAGAGGCTCCATCTCTCTAGACAAGGACTCGACCCTATCCCTCAGCATGTGTGTGCGGACAACCTCTGAACTAGGGACTCTCCAGCTAGGGCTGACAGACTGTGCAAGGCGGAAGGCCCTTCTGAAGGGCTCGGAGTTGGTGATGGCAAATGGAAGGTTCAGCTCATAAATCAGACTGGCCACGGCCTGTGTAGCCTCTCTGTCCATGTGCGGCTGATGCGCGCCACGAATGCTCTGCTGCCTAAGAACTCTCCCAGCTGGGCGACGGGTAGCGGACCTCCAGCATGGTGCACCAAACGTGATGGGAATGGATGATGACGCGACAGGCTGGGCGCCAGTAGATGCATCGGCTGTAGACGTGGAATGGGAAGAGTGGGATGCACTGGCAGGGATGGGTGCAGCAGCATAAGTGGGGTGCACCGGTGGAGGGGGAACATCTGGAATGGGATATGAAAACTGCTGGCTCCCTAGGGAGGTCATCCGGATGGGAAGTGAGGGAGGAAGGGATCTCCTCAACATCCTAGAAGACATCGTCACTGGCATCCTGTACCTGCTCCTACTCGGGCTGTGGAGAGTCCATGAGAAAGTCGTAAACTGGGGGAGTGAGAGCAACAGTGAGTGGTGGTGGAACCGCAGTGGCAACTGACGGACGAGATGGGACGGGATCCACCGGAATGGGTGCAGATGGAGATGCGTCTAGCGGAACTGTCTGAGGGGGGTGAGAGACAAAGGGACTGGACGAGGATGCACTCCCTGTCCTCGTGCGTGCCAGCCAAGCAGGCAGCAACTCGGGGTCAACCACGTAAGGCGCGGTGCAAAACCGGAGAACACCCTCCGAAATGGTGTTCTCCCCCGCCACAAGACGTGGCCCGTAGGTGTCCAGAAGTCGCTGCCTGACAGGAACGGACATGTTGGTACAGGGGTAGCATTCAATGTGCCACCATTTTTGGCGTGTGCGCCGAGTAGGTGGCCTTTAAGGCGAGTGAGGGTGGCACTGAACTCGGCCAGGCAATATCGACAGCGCACGATCTTTGCACCGGACTTGTTGGACTTGTCGGGAACCCGCCTGACAATGTCCACCTTGCCCCACAGATCGGCAAGGTTGGAATGCACCATCTCTGTAGAGGGAACTGCGGCAAAAAGGCAGAGATGATGCTGAGTGCGATAGGTGGCGGAAAGCTGGAAAATCTACAACAAAGGCCGAAATAGCAATAGTGGGGGTGGAAGCAATCAGTGCAACGCGAAGACAGTATCATGGCGAGGAGTGGGCGGACAGCACAGAGGGCGCGGACAACAGAGAGGGCGCGGACAGCAGCGCGATGGGCAGGGAGAGAGATGAAGCGAGGGGGGGGATTAGGTTAAAAAAAATATATTAAAATATTAAATATTAAAAAATATTAGATATTGTGGTACTGCGGATCAGTATGGATCCGCGGTACCACACTGGATCCGCGGATCCTGGTCGCGCTGGATCTATGATATATATATATCAAAGCATATCACCATCATAATCATCAAAAAGTGTATCATCATGTATAAATCTGTAGCGCTTCCATAAGCACATGGAAGTGTGATTTCTCACCTTATAAGCAAGCGCTAGTCAGCGGCCTATCTCTTCACCAAAAGAGTCTAAAAACTACACATTCATCAGCGAATACATCGAACAATTCTCGATTCTCTGTTGACACCTTAATCAACCAGAGTGTAGTACTATTGTACTACTTTGATATATATATATATATATATATATATATATATATATATAGATCCAGCGGTACCAAGATCTGCATCCCGATACCGCGGATCCAGTGTGGTACCGCGGATCAATCCGCGGTACCACAATATTTAATATTTTTTAATATTTAATATTTTAATATATTTTTTTTTAACCTAATCCCCCCCCTCGCTTCATCTCTCTCCCTGCCCATCGCGCTGTTGTCCGCGCCCTCTCTGTTGTTCGCGCCCTCTGTGCTGTCCGCCCACTCCTCGCCATCATACTGTCTTGGCGTTGCACTGATCGCTTCCGCCCCCGCTATTGCTATTTCGGCCTTTGTTGTGGATTTTCCAGCTTTCCGCCACCTATAGCACTCAGCATCATCTCTGCCTTTTTGCCCCAGTTCCCTCTAGGGAGATGGTGCATTCCAACCTTGCCGATCTGTGGGGCGAGGTGGACATTGTCAGGTGGGTTCCCGACAAGTCCAACAAGTCCGGTGCAAAGATCGTGCGCTGTCGATATTGTCTGGCCGAGTTCAGTGCCACCCTCACTTGCCTTAAAGGACACCTACTCGGCGCACGCCAAAGATTTCTTCGGTTTTGCACCGCTCCTTACGTGGTTGACCCCGAGTTGCTGCCTGCTTGGCTGGCTGGCACGCACGAGGAGAGGGAGTCACTCCTCGTCCAGTCCCTTTGCCCCTCATCCCCCTCAGATAGTTCCGCCTCACGCACCCCCATTTGCACCCATTCCGGTGGATCCCGTCCCACCGAGTCCGCCAGTTGCCACTGCGGTTCCACCACCACCTACTGTTGCTCGCACTCCCCAAGTTTACGACTTTCTCATGGACTCTCCGCCACCCGAGTAGGAGCAGGCCCCGGATGCCAGTGACGAGGCCTTCCAGGATGTTGAGGAGATCCCTTCCTCCCTCCCTTCACATCCGGATGACCTCCCTAGCCAGCAGTTTTCGTATCCCATGCCAGATGTCCACCCTCCAGCAGTGTACCCCACTTACGCTGCTGCACCCATCCCGGCCAGTGCATCCCACTCTCCCCATTCCACGTCTACATCTGATGCATCCACTAGTGCCCAGCCAGTCGCGTCATCATCCATTCCCGTCAAATTTGGTGGCCAGTCTGATTTATGAGCTGAACCTTCCATTTGCCATCACCAACTCCGAGCCCTTCAGAAGGGCCTTCCGCCTTGCATAGTCTGTCAGCCCTAGTTGGAGAGTCCCTAGTTCAGAGGTTGTCCGTACAAACATGCTGAGGGATAGGGTCGAGTCATTGTCTAGAGAGATGGAGCCTCTACGTCGCCACTGGGCCACTTACGGTTGCAGCATCATGTCCGATGGCTGGACTGATGTCAGGAGGAGGCCGATCCTCAACATATTGGTCTCCAACTGCATGGGCACACAATTTCTGAGGGCAGTGGATTGCAACAGGGGGGGAGAGTCATATCTGCAGAGTTCATGTTTGATGTCATCAGGTCTTCCATCCTGTACATAGGCCCACAGCATGTCGTCACGGTGGTGACGGACAATGCCACGAATTGTATTCAGATGGGTGTACAACTAGAGGCCGAGTTCCCTCACATTGTTCATACCCCCTGTGCAGCGCACGGCATAGACCTTCTGATGGGGGACATAGGTGTACTTTCCTGGGTTAGAGCCATCGTCCGTGAGGCCATCTTCTTGGTGACTTTTGTCACCAGGAAGAGGCGTGTTCTTGCCATGTTCCGGGTGTTCAGCCAGTTGAACCTCAAGAAGCCAGCCCCCACACGCTTTGCATTCGACTTGGTGGTCATCGACCGTTCGATCAAGTGCAGTGCACAGCTTCTACAGATGGTTGCCAGTGACCTTTGGTGTGCCAGTACGTTTCAGCACACTGAGGATGGGGAGCACTTTTCTTCCACGGTGAGGGGAGACCAGTTCTGGAGGGATGCACATACATTGTCAGGACTGCTTCGACCACTCTACATTGTGCTCCGCATGGCTGACAGCGAGGGGTCGACACTTGGACTGGTGTATGAGCTCATGGACCGGATCGGACAGTCCCTGCAGCTGCCCATCCTGCAACCAGAGAGGTAAGCAATATAGTGTTGTAATTGGTCTTTATCTTTTCAGTGGCTGCTAGTTTGTTTTTCTGTCAATGTTACGTTTTTTCGTATTGCCCAGGTTTTAACATGCCTCTCACCTGCAGGATGACCGAGCTGAAGTTCATCTAGGAGACGCGGTGGAACTACTTCCACAGGAGTATCCACACACACCAGAGGAGTCACCAGATGACTTTGATTGTACCAATTGGGAGGCCATGCAGGGTCCCCATGGTGCACAGGATGAGGCACGGGATGATCCAGAGGATGGTGCACATGATGAGTCCCAGAGCCCAGAGCATTTGTATTCGGATGCCCAGCTGGACGACTTGATTGCAGACTTGGATTCAGAGGCCCAGCAGATGCCGAGCGTCAAGACGCCCCCATCCTCTAGTCCAAAGTGCCCTACACAGAGTCTCAGCCAAAGCAGCTACATGAAGTGCCTGCAGTTCCTCTAGTTCCTCAGAGGGTGTATGTGCGCCGCACAGCACCTCCAGTGCCACCGATACCATTGAGGCCTGCAGCCCCTCCATCGCCATCCACTTTTGCAGCAGCAGGTCTCCATGGCAGGCCACCATCTGTGCCCAGATCTTCTCTTGCAACGCCCACATCTACAGTGGCTCCTCCTGTGGCAGCACCCACGGCACATCCTCCTCCATTGGCAGCACCCACGGCACCGGCTCCTCCTTTGGCAGCACCCAGGATGTACCAGTACCGGCCACCGCAGCGCCCCTTTCAGTACTTATCGTCGTTGTACTTGCCTCCTGCAGGGACGGCCCCTGCACATCCAGTTCCTCCACCAGCAGCAGCCCCACGGGCACACACTCCTCGGACCTATCCTCCACTATCAGCTGCACAGGGACACCCATCTTTGGCTTCTCTATCCCAGCCGGCCGCAACTTGGGCCCAACCTAGCTAGCCAGGTGATCTGCATGGGGGTGATGAGGCATTGACGGCTCCCCTCGTCCGCAAGAGGCCAGGAAGGCCCAAGGGTGCACCGAACAAGAAAGGCAGGGCACAGAAACAGCCAGGGAAGAGAGGACGACCTCGCAGGGCTCCAGTTGCTGGTAGAGGCGCAGTATTACAGCCAGCTGGAGCAGGTGTTGTTGGTTTAGCCTGCTTGGGGGCTGATGCGGAGGCAGATTGGGAGGATGAGGATGACGAGTCTTCCCCCTCGGATACATAGCCCATGCCAGTTCTAGACAGGCATAGATATCAGTTGCGAGAGTCAGCTTGGGGCCCTGAGTTGTCTTTGAAGCATTCATTTGAGTTAGAGCCAAAGCATTGATTGTAGCTCTGTTATTTTATTTTTAGCAGTTTGATATCATGTTCCATGTTTGGCGGCCAGATGGTCGAACACTGTATTCAGACCATTTTCCATACTATATTCAGTGTTGGACGTACTTTATTCGTTGCACATTTTGTATTTGTCGATTTGTAATTGTTATGCTCTGTTTTCAATTTTATTTCGAATGGTATGTGCGTAATTACAATTAGTTTCAACTGCAGAGATTGATAGCAGATGCACAACACAGAAATACAACCCCCTTTATAGCATTTCATAAACACACATATTACATTGCAATACACCAGGCACGCGTTGCACAAAAAACACACCGTACATTAATTCATCAGATGTATCAAAATTACAATACGTATTCCCGCCATATACGGCTGGGGCTATTCTTCACACTATGTTAGACACTTAATGCTGCCTCATCTACTGCCGAAAATTACATAACAACAGTCGGCCAAATACGGCCAAACCCCATCTATTCTAAACATTCCTATACTGACTCCTCACCCTCGTCAGGTGCATTGTTCTGTCGCTCTCACTCTGCCTCCCGGTTAGCCCAATCTGCCTCCTGGTTAGCACGACGGCGGGCAGCCCTTTCCCTGACCATGATGAGCTGCCGCCATGTGAAGTTCATTCCGATCTGCTCATCCAAATCCAGCTCGACAGCGGGGGCGGGGGCCACAGCGGGGGCAGGGATCTGCAGCTCTGGGTGTCTCTGCCGAGTCTCCCGCAGCATCTCTACAATGTCTGCCTCTTGCTTCCGATGCCTTTCGTTGTGCCTTCAGACACCTTCGTCGAGCTTCCTCCTGTCTTCGCCCTCAGGCCTCGGTGGTATGCGCTCCGCCATCTCACGACACCCTGTTTCTCGAAATGGCTCTCACAGCCTCTCAATGGCTCTCACTGGCTCTCTCACAGCCTCTCTCTCGGTCTGTGACACAACCTCTCACAACACCTCTCTCTCACAACCTCTCACTGGCTCTCTCTCACATCCTCACAATGCCTCTCACAGCCTCTCTCTCACAGCCTCTCACTGGCTCTCTCACTGCCACGTGAGTGCCTATTTAACCCCACAGCCTGTTTCCCCATTTGCACTTGTTGATGATCCCATGTGCTACTGTACCTCTCCCATGTATTGCTCCCCCACATGCTGCACTCCGATTGGGTCCATGGTCTGCTCCTCCACAGTGCCCATGTGACGGTGTACCTGTCCGGATGTATTGCTCCCCCACATGCTACACTCTGATTGGGTTCGTGGTCTGCTCCCCCACAGTGCCCATGTGACGATGTACCTGTCCGGATTTGCTGCTCCCCCACATGCTGCACTCCGATTGGGTCCGTGGTCTGCTCCCCCACAGTGCCCATGTGACTGTGTACCTGTCCAGATTTGTTGCCACCAGGTCTGCTCTCCCACAGTGCCCCCAGTACAATCCCCCTGTACAGTCCCATGTACAGTAACATCTTTTTTCTAAACCCTAACCCTTTTTTTTCCTGAATTTTTTACCCTGTAATAGCCTGTTAAAAGGGTTTTTTATTAAAAAATAATAATAATAATAATAAATATTTGGTACCGCTGGTCTGAGGGCGGCACCATAACCGCGGTACCACCATTATGGTACCGCGGCACCACCAGTATGGTACTGCGGTACCATAATGGCGGTACCACGTGCCACTATGATATATATATATATATATATATATATATATATCTCATAGATGTAGTGGAATGCATTCCGCTGCATCTACATTCTAGAACAAGCATTCTAGATAGAAGAGTGTGCTCTTTTTAACCTAAAATTTTAAAAACCATCAAAAAAAAAAAGAAAACAAATAAATAACATACTACAGAGCTAAAGAACCCTATAAAATTTATTTCTAAAACAAACTACAATAAATTTTAAAAACTTAGTGCCTTTAGAAAAAGGACTCTTTCAAAAATGACGAGGGTAAGGATTGATGTATCTGTAGTAACAATATGACAAGCATGCGATCAAGTGCCCACGACTTCTTGAAGTAACACTACTTGACTCCCTCTCACATCGAAAGTCTTTCACGAAACAAACCAAAAAGCTCTTGATCCTAAAAGGACCCAAAGAAAGGAAACTGCATGTGAGTATGGTTTAGACTCTAACATGTGAGACAAAGTTAATTGGACGATGAGAGAGTCAATCACATGAAAAAATTTCGGAAAAGGTTTTATAGAATTTGCATTAAGTGACTCTTGGTGGTAAATTACAAGGACAAACAAAGAGCCACTTTACAAGAGGCCAGAATTCACATAAATCTTACTTTATAGCTTTGATAGCATCAAGAACAAGAACCTAAACCTGAACATTAACGAATATTAAAATATTCATCTAATGAAGCACAGCCAAGAAAAACTTGACAACAACTATAAATGAAGGAATTTTTATTTTATTTTTATTTTATTTTTACCACTAAAGGAGTGACCAATATCGAAAGTTGAAAAGAAAGGAAGTAGACCATCAATTAACCTAAAGTAAGAACAATTTTATAAATAAGAATTTAAATATGCAAAGTAGATACTTAGAAGAGAACCAGAAAAATGATGAACGTACAACACAACTTTTTAATAGGCAACAAGTCACAAACTTCAAAAACTTTTTGAAACTAGAGCTAGGTAGAGGAAGGAGAATATTTAGGTGAACTAGAAGCAAGTGATTAATTCTAATAAGTAATAGACTGAGAACTCAAAAACAAATAATAAATTAAAAATTAAGAAAAGAAAGAGCGATAAACTTATTATGAAACAACAAGAACCTTACCAACATGACATCGAGTAAGAGATGTAAGTTTTAATTAGTTAAATATCATATTAGTTGTCAGAACATACAGCTGGCCACTACTTGGACGAAAATTCATTAAGAATTTGCATGTCCGCTAAAGTGAGAAAAATATCTAATTGTGAAATTAGAATATGTCCAATTTCACAAATTTATATACAGAAGTAAAGCTTAGAAACAATATACACGCAACTCAAAAAGTCAAAGGATTTGAGTCAAAACAATAATATAAAATTCAATTAATAAAACATCTTCGCCAAACAATATTGCTTATGTCTCATCACGACCCAAGCATAAGTTGCCTGCTAACTAGGTTTCGAAAGAATCCGGATTCTCTTCAAGTAGACCCAGTGTTGACTAAGAAGCAAAACAGAACCAGTAAGAAGAAAGAAAAAATGATGATGATGATGATAATTCAAATAAAATGAAATTCAAAAATTATAAATTTATAAATCTAATTAAGAATAAAATAGAAATAAAATAAATAAGAACAAAGATCATAATATGTATACAACATAGAATTAATCAACCGTTATCGGTTTTGAGAACTGTACAGTGAACTGTACGGTTCTTAAAATTTTTTGCCCAGAACCGTGGTGAACCGTACTAATTAATTGATTGATTAATTAATTAATTAATTTTTTAGTTTCCCCCCCAAAAATAACCCAAAAATATGCAAAAAAAAAGGCCAAAAAAACTGTGAATTTTGCGAAATCTGTCAATCATCTGTGAATCTGTATCATCTATACCATCTGTGAATCTGTGTATCATCTGTGAAATCCGTCAATCATCTGTCAAATGATGATTGACAGATTAATGAAATCACAGATTCACAGATGATTTGAGTATTATTAATCTGTGAATCTGTGTATCATCTGTGAAATAATCTGTCAAATGAAATCATCTGTGAATATGTGTATCATCTGTGAAATCGTCTGTATCGTCTGTCTCATCTGTGAAATCTGTGAATTTAGTAACTAGTTAATTAATTAATTAATTAATTATGAACGTGGTACGGTTTGTTGAAGAGTAATGCCTATTTTACCCCTTTGACTAAGCATTAGTTAAGTTGTACATAACTCATGGGGCATGTTTTAATTAAATGCATGAGAACCCCTTTTGTAAGTTAAGTAAATTAGTGCAAGTGGCCCACTTTGGCCAAGTAGCTCACTCCTATGGTTGACACCTAGACTTTCCATGCATGTAAAGGAGGTGCTTGCCTCACAAGGGATTTGGAGGACCCACGCCCTCCTCCCTCTCTCTAGCAATTCATTTCTTCTTGAGACTTTTGAGTTTGTGAGGTGCTTATGCAATTCTCCTTGTGTGTGATATTTTCCATAGCCAAGTTTCTCAAGCTTTCATAGTTGATCTAGCATTTGAGTTAAGATACTCCATAGCTCGGTCTTGCAAATCATCATGGTATCAAAGCCAGGTTGTCTAGCCTGTGAGTCTGTGAGTGAGAGAAACTTCAGTGCTTAGATTCTTGAGAAGATTCTCATCTTCTACAAGCACCTCAATCTTGAAAGAGGAGCATTTGATCTACAGGTGTCAGATCAGGTGGAGTCTTGCACTGCTGGAGAGCTATTGGCAAGGGGAGTGGGATGATCCAAAAACTTTCTAAATCTGGCTAAGTTTTAGGGAGTCTTTCTGGAGGAGCTTACACAAAAGTAGGGCGCACTTTCTGTAGGGGCTTCAGACCAAGTTTCATGCCAATGGAACAGTGGACAAGTACAAGGCAAGGTTGGTGGCGAAAGGCTATGCTCAGCAAGAGGGGCTAGACTATGATGAGACATTCCCACCTGTTGCTAAGATGACATCTATCAGGACTGTTTTGGCTATAGCCTCATATTTTGATTGGGATGTCCATCAAATGGATGTCAAGAGTGCCTTTCTTAATGGGCACCTACAGGAGGAGGTTTACATGGAACAACCGCAGGGATTTGAAATAACAGGCAAGGAGAATTTGGTTTGCAGGCTTAGGAAAGCCTTGTATGGGCTCAAATAGGCGCCAAGGGCTTGGTATAGCCGAATTGATGAGTACTTTGCAAGGCAAGGGTTTGAGAAGAGTAAGTCTGGTTGCAATCTTTATGTCTTCAGGAAAGGAGAAGACTTTGTGGTTGTTGTGCTCTATGTGGATGATCTGCTCATCATGGGAAGCAATAAGAAGCTTATTGCTTGCGTTAAGAAGAATCTTTCTAGTGAGTTTGAGATGAAAGATTTGGGTTTGCTACACGATTGCCTAGGAGTTGAAGTTTGGAAAGGGAAGCGTTGTCTTTTTATCTCATAGGCAAAGTATGCACATAAATTATTGAAAAGGTTTACCATGCAAGAAAGCAAACCAATCAGCACACACATGGATGCAAGCAACAAGCCATCAAAAGATGATGGTCCAGCATTTGCAGATGAGACACTCTATCGTCAGTTAGTGGGCAGCCTAATTTACCTTACTACCACCAGGCCAGATATTGCTTATGCAAATGGGATTGCAAGTCAATTCATGAGTAAGCCTACCGAAGCACATTGGAAGGCAGTCAAGCGGATCCTACGATATGTGAGAGGGACAGTGACTTATGGGATTGGATACACAGATGACGGGGACCTTCAGCTGGAGGGTTATTTAGATTCTGATTGGGCAGGTGATAGAGACGATCGGAGATCGACGACAGGCTATTGTTTCAGCCTAGGTTCAGGGGCTCTATCATGGTGCAGTAAGAAGCAGCCTACTATTGCTCTATCATCTACCGAAGCTGAGTACAGGGCGACTACGAGGTCCGCCTGTGAAGCCATTTGGTTACGCCGTCTACTTGAGGACATGTAGATTGCTCAAGTAAGACCTACATTGTTACATTGTGATAACCAAAGTTGCATTCAGCTTGCGAGGAATCCAGTCTATCATGCACGGACGAAACACATAGAGGTGGACCAGCATTTTATACGAGAGAAAGTGCACAGTGGGGAGATCGAGCTAGTTTATTGTGACACCAACGACCAGATAGCTGATATTTTTACTAAACCACTTAGTAAAGATAAGTTTGAAAAGTTCAGAACTTTGTTGGGTGTCAGTTTGAATAAAATTGCCATTAAGGGGGGGGGCGTTGAAGAGTAATGCCTATTTTACCCCTTTGGCTAGGCATTAGTTAAGTTGTACATAACTCATGGGGCATGTTTTAATTAAATGCATGAGACCCCCTTTTGTAAGTTAAGTAAATTAGTGCAGGTGGCCCACTTTGGCCAAGTAGCTCACTCCTATGGTTGACACCTAGACTTTCCATGCATGTAAAGGAGGTGCTTGCCTCACAAGGGATTTGGAGGACCCACGCCCTCCTCTCTCTCTCTAGCAATTCATTTCTTCTTGAGACTTTTGAGTTTGTGAGGTGCTTATGCAATTCTCCTTGTGTGTGATATTTTCCATAGCCAAGTTTCTCAAGCTTTCATAGTTGATCTAGCATTTGAGTTAAGATACTCCATAGCTGGGTCTTGCAAATCATCACGGTTCCTTCCACGGTTTCCAGGACCCACGGTTCTGGGAACCGTGGGTTCTATGGTATACAATTCACCGAAACAAAGACAAAATACTATCAGTCCTAAACCCAACTTGAAGCTGAACGTTGACTGGCCCCGTTGACTTGACCGGTGACTCGTGGACATGCATGGTTGCCACGTGTCGTGATCTAGGATGTGTGCTAGGCTTGGAGACTCCTACCTTGGAGGTAAACAAGGGAGGAGGTCTCATCAACCATTCATTCTATCTACCTAGCGCTTGTGCACAGCCAGGATGAGTGCTAGCCTGAGGTGGGAGATGGCTGATGGCCTTGGCAGTGGTATGGGACATTGTCAGGGTCGGAGGTCGGATCTCACTTGTTACAAGCCACGGGCCAGGGCACGTAGGGTCGATCTGGATTGGGCCCTACGGCAGGATGGATCGTGTGACGTTCGGTTACCCGCACCTGGTAGTGTGCGGCAGGAAGAGGTGTAACAGAGCATGTCACAATTGCTTCATCTGTCCACAAGACCAAAAGGTGTTCCCATGTTTCTTGAACATTTTGTGATTAAGGACAAGGTCTGATAACAGATACAAAACTACTCCATTCCAACCTAGTTACGAATGGAGCCACAGTTGATCTAGAGCTAAGCTATGAAAGCATCACATAAGCAAGACTTAAGCTGTGAAAGCAGCACATAAGCAAGACTTAGCCCGAGAAAGCAGGAAAGAGAGAGATTAAGGAGACTAAAGAGAGAGATCAATATCATCAGCTGAATAACAAATGACATAGTTTCCCTACTTATAGCCAAGAGGAAGCCCTAAAAGGAAGCTTCCGGTGGCTAGGGCCCAACTGGGAGGGATAATAGTGCACTCTCCAAGAAGGCCCCCACTCTCCAGTCATATGTCCAAATGGCCTAATAATGTATAATAAGACCAAAGGCCAACCATATAGTCTAAGTGTCACTAATGAATAAAAAGGGCCCAAGGCCTGCTTATGCATAAAGTAAAGTAAATGTATATGGACGCGGCGAATGTAATGAGCCAAGTCCATAACTCTCCCCGACACAAAAATAGACCCAACTGCCGAAAAGAAACTGGATCAAACAGCAGCAAGCCCTGATGCATCAACAACTAGAGCAGCATCTGATGTAGACGAATCAACTAGTGCAGCAAGAGCACGATCCTGATCCGCAAGTGATGGTGTATGATAAAAGACATCAATAGGCTCCCATGTGGCCTCCTCAACAGGATGACCATCCAACTGGACCAAAAACTGAATCTGCCGGCAGCATCGACTATGTTGAAGGTGAACCTAGTGAATGGCAGCTGGTAAGAAAGGGAACAGCTCAGGATCAACATCATGGCGACGAAGGGAACAACCAAGAATGCCAAAGGAACCAGAAGAAGAAGATCAAGTAGCAACCAGGAATGCCAAGGTATCCGTAATGCCCAAGATAGTAGAGGATCAGCCCCAAAGATAGGGCTTTCTATCTTGAGCTTTTTTGGAAGAGGGAGAACTTAGCATGTGACTGAGTTAATGTAAAGGAAAATTCGCAAGCCAGCAAACTGTATTTGAATATGCACTCTCTGGGAGAACCAAAATGATTTCTCTCTGTTATGCATATAATCCTCTCATGTTGGATTCATTCTTGAGTAAGCTACCTTAGGAGATTCTATCAAAAAATGCCATTATTGTTTGTTGAAGCCTATAGATAAAAGCAAGCATTTCGGAGAAGTAAAAACAAGAATTGGCTCATCAAACACAGAGAAACTAGAACCCTCATAAAAAGCCCAAGTTCTTAAAAATCCACAAAAATTGAGTCAAAGAATGTGTCAAGAACAGAAGCACACATGAATAAAAATCGACCACATCTAAGCGCAATATTACAGGTTAACTCTACAGCTGATTGCATGGGCCATTTTCTGGCACACACATTTCTCCTCAACTTGTCTAAGTCTCTTCCCTCTTCAGAATCTTGAAAAGTTGGGCATGAGAAACCCCTGAAAATACTTTTAGAAGTAAAAATCTAGGACTTCTAAAAGTAGCCGACGAGTGTGATGTGTCTCCTTAAATCTGAGTCTCCCCACATCTATACTTTCAAGTAATTTAATCTACCTATTGATGAGCATATCTAAGCTAAATACAAAGAGGGCATTCGTTCCTCAAGGGGTCAGCAAGCACATACAACTCCTGAAAACTAAACATATCTTTTGTCCTCAATATCCAATTTTTGAGTTTTGATCCAACTAAAGGTTGGAACTTGGGATGCTGTAGCAGCTGGCAATTAGGACCAACAATTCTCAGTGTTCTGAAATATGTCTACCTATCATAAATAGTAAACTGAGGCTCTTGCTATATCGAATTATGTTATGTGCAGTTTGATTGGGAGGGAGATTTACCACCCCGCCATCAGCAAAAGGATCTTGTTATTTATGAAATGCATGTGCGTGGCTTCACTCAGCATTCATCGAGTAAAGTTGTTTATCCTGGGACCTAACTTGGCCTTGTCGAAAAGCTTGGCCATAGGTTCATTCTTATTATCTCATAGTGTTGTTCTGTTAGATCTATTTTTGCTGTTCTTATATTTCCGGTATTTGCTATTGGCAGCCTGGTTATTAGATCACCGCACGACATTAGTTTTCATAGTTGCATTCCAGTTTCAAGCATAAATTGCATCTGAACTGTTTTATACTGCAAAATGGTGACAGAACAATATGTTTTTTGGCAGACTGTTTCATTTCCATAGATGGGCTAAATGAGAGGTTACTCCTACTTGCAGGAGCTAGGAGTTAATGCTATTGAGCTTATGCCAATACATGAGTTCAATGAGCTGGAGTATTATGCATACAATCCAGTCATGGGAGACCACAAGTAAGCCTGTTTCACAGTATATGCTAGAGCTTTATGTAAGTGCTGTAAACTGTTTGAATACATGTATTTTCATAGGCAATGCAAATACTATTTAGCCCAAAGGATGTCTTAAAATCTTTAATGTTTTCTTCATAATATCAATTCAGGAAGAATTTTTGGGGCTATTCGACCATCAATTACTTTTCTCCAATGACGAGATATGCTGCTTCAGGAATTGAGAACTGTGGCTGTGAAGCAATTAATGAGTTCAAGTTACTTGTGAGAGAAGCGCACAAGCTAGGAATCGAGGTAGTTATAAAATTCTAGCCTCGTTCTATTTGTTCTACTTCCATATACCACAAGCATTTTTGTTGATGTTAAGTGATATGAAATTCAAGGTCAGATGCTGGTATGTGGTTGCAGGTTCTCATGGATGTCGTTTTCAATCACACGGCTGAAGGAAATGAGATGGGTCCAACCATATCCTTCAGAGGCTTTGACAATCATGTCTACTATATGATAGCTCCAAAAGTACATATACTTTTTTTCATGTTCCTATGATCAAAAGAAAGTCTAGAGACTTTTTCATTTGGAGTCAAAAGCTACTTTGTTCACTGGAGATTAGTTATTGACATGTTTCCTTTTCCAATAAAATCAAATTCAAATGATGCTACTCATAACATGATTCCCATAATAAGCCAATTATTAGTGCAATTACCACACTACAAGCCTATACTCGCCAATAAAATCAGAATTGAGCATTCAAAACTTTGCTTTTGACTCCTATGGGGCATCAAAATGGGGTGCGTAAGGTGAATCTTTTTTATTGTAAACCCTTAGGAGTGATTAGTTAAAATAGTCTGTTCTAAGGTTACCAAACTAAAATGCTAGAAGCCTCTTGAATGCAAAATCCTGAATTGGAACTTAATCGACTACTTTATTGTAGACCCTTAGGAGTGATTAGTTAAAATAGTCTGTTCTAAGGTTACCAAACTAAAATGCTAGAAGCCTCTTGAATGCAAAATCCTGAATTGGAACTTAATCGACTACTTTAGGGGGGACAAGGGTCACCAAAGGGGTTGAATCAGGTTAACCTCAATTGGGCTCAAAAGAGTCTTTTAGTAAGAGATCAATGATTATCAAAGATCATCGAGAGCTTGTATCCAAAATGATAGCAGCCATCAGAAAAATAGCACCTTTCTGATTCTCTCTCATATCTCGTGCTCGGGAAAATAATGTATAAGGGAGCTAATAATTTCTTGGACTTCTATCTTTATGTTGATGCTACATGCATATTTATAAGTTCCAGTCAAGCACTAGCATGAATGACCTTTGGAAGATGGCGTAACTCGGCCATTCTGAATTCTATTTACCGTGCATACAAACTTGGTTCAAAGAGCATTTGGGTGATCTTAATACTATAGTACCCAGAATCCACCAAACAAAAAGCTACTCAAAAGATTAAAACAGAAAGAATTTACCTCCATGCCAAGAGGGTTATCCCGGTTTATCTCTTTATTATAATCCTGTAGGAAGAACTCGGCTAGCTGTGGTGTGTGTACTAGGCACTGAAGAGCACTATTCATGAAGCATGTATTGCCAAGATTCTGCAAGCCTGTCAACCCCTTCGGACCAGCCGATGTTCCATTGGAAGTACTTCCAAAAAGCCCATGATCCTTAGCTAGACTTAGTGGGCTGTAAGAACCTCTCATATCATTGAAATTTCCTGTTGCTGACGTGCTACCGGATGGACCACCAGCAATAGAGAAAAAAGAATCAGAATTTGCAGCAGGCACAAGGGCTAGTTCTCTTCCACTAGAACTGCAACCATTCTCATAAGGCATGCTATCCTCGGGCCACGTACCATTCACTTGAACTTCAGATAATATCTTGCAAGAGAATTGCAACAATAAATATTAGTCAGAATGTTCCATGATTTGCTCAATTTTGACAATTATACATACAATAAGATAGACTGCCACAGGACAAAACTAACTGATACTTCTACAAAGATGAAGTACAAACGCCAGAGGCCCAAACAAATCTCATGAGCAAAGTATCGCCGCAACATAACTTCCTTACAAATACAGAATAGCGTAAACTGAAGTGGATGACTGGAAATGAGAATGGCCTTTTATCTACACCATGGTTAAGTGTCGGCATGCAGCAACTATGTCCCTAAAATAGAGAGTAACATAAAGGACTAATTGCAATCAGTCCAATCAGGCTGACAATAAATAGAACAGCTCTCTCTCTCTCTCTCTCTCTCTCTCTCTCTCTCTCTCTCTCTCTCTGAGCGGATCTCTCTCTGAGCGGATCTCTGAGCGGACTGATCTCTGAGCACGGATGGATCTCTGAGTGGACTGATCGCTGAGCATGGACGGATCTCTGTGCGGACAGCATGGCGGATCTCTGAACGGACTGATCCCTGAGCGGATCTCTGAGTGGACAGCGGGGCACAGATCTCTGAGCAGGGCTTGGATCTCTGAGCTCTGAGGACATCTGAGCGGACATCTGGGGAGCGGACTTTTGTGGAACGGACATCTGGGAAGGGGACTTTTGTGGAACGGATCTGAGCACAACTCTCTCTCTCTCTCTCTCTCTCTCTCTCTCTCTCTCTCTCTCTCTCTGGCGGATCTCTGTCCTGGAGCGGACCTCTCTCTTTCTCACACCTGGAGCTGTCTATCACTACTGGCATTCCCCTGGAGCGAATCTCTGAGGAGCGGTTCTCCTGGAGCAGATCTCTGAGAAGCGGATCCCTGTCCTGGAGCGGACCTCTCTCTCTCACACTTGGAGCGGACCTCACACCTGGAGCGGACCTCTGACCTGGAGAGCTCTGTCTCTGACCTGGAGCGGATCTCTGTCCTGGAGCGGACCTCTGCTCTCAGCCTCTGACCTGGAGCGGACAGTTCTCACTTGAAACGGATAGAGGACCTCAGAACTGAGATCTGGACATTCTGTTTTGGAGCACGGATCTGAGCACCCCATGCACTGCTGCCTCCTATCTGGTGCTGGCACCTGTTGACCACCAGACCTACAGGGTTCCTGCTACAACCTTCAATACTGTCCTATGGCTCCGCACAACAAACGAGGGGGAGGTAACTCCCCCCACTCTCCACCATGCCCTACTTTGGAAGGCCCGGAAAACACCCCCCTGTCCCTCACATCTGAGTTTTCGGTACCTGCTCCTGCCATCGTACCTGTTTTAAGAACTATACCTTGGATGACGTGGTAATCATGATGCCGCAAGCTCAAAGAGAACGTGATCAAAATCAGAAACAAGAGAAACAAGTCTTCGAAGGACCTACGTGGACACAACCTATGAATCTAGGTAAGCCAGGTGAAGAAGAGAAGATCGTATATGTGGGAGAACAACTGACACCCACCTAATTTAAAAGGCACATTTGCAGGTAATCAATTGCCCACAATTGATTATACCCCTTCCAAACCTACTGAAGGCCTCTTTGCTTATGACATCAGCTTTATTCGACAAGAAATCATCGGACTCAAAAGACAATCACACTTCTTCGAAATTGAGAACGGCAAGCTGATTTTGGATCCCTGTGGGGTTAAAGAGCGAATGGAGCAGCTTGAACAAGAAAATGTATATCTTAAGCAACGGATTGCGGAACATATCCCTCAAAAGAATGTATTGGAGGAGACGTCGAACAAAATATCCAGCCTTGAGAAACAAGTGGAAGAAACGAAGACATGGGCAGCGCGTCTCAAAAACGATGGTAAGGTCGAATCTTCAAGCTCGGTTCAACATGCAGTTGTGAATTCTACACTAGAAGATGTCTTCTCCGAGCAAGAAAGAAGGGCTAAAAAAGCCTTTAATATCCGGGTTAGGGGGATTCCCGACGGGGATAAGCCCATTGAAGAGGCAAAAGACCTCCTTTTAACTAAGCTCACACACACCACGGATGGATTTGATACAGCTTGGAGAAGTAAGTTTGACACTAATGTCTTGTTTATCAAGTTTCGCTCTATGAACAGCCGCAACGCAGCTTTACGCCTTAGAGCCAAATTAAAAGGGACTTTTATTTTTATGGATGATGACCTTACACACACACAATGGCAAGCCAGGAAACAAATTATCTAGGATGCAAATGCAAGAAATCAGCGGGTGGTTTTCATTGACGGCAAACCAAAAAATTTTGATAAAATTTCTCGATAAGGATTTGGGGCTCTCGGGCAAAGGAGCAGCCCGAGATCCCCTCAGCCTTTACATATTGGTTTTTGGAATTGTAATGGCATATTATCATCTTCTTCAGCAGGTGACTTCCATTCTTTCATGCTGAAATGTGATATCCTTTTGTTAGAAGAGACTCATGAATCCTTATATAGACCGCTCCCATCCATACAGGATTGCACCTGGCACTCAGCGCATCGGCCCTTTGTGAGAGGGAAGACCTTCCGTGGTTCTGGTGGTGTTGCATGTCTCACCAAGGATGTTTTCAATTCTCATTTTAAACTGGTCAAAAGTGATCCATTTGCACGCTTTATTTGGTTTCAGTTCTCTGGTCACTGTTTGGGGCTTTCTCGGGACCTCTTTCTTGCAGTTTGTTACTTTGCACCACAGACATCATCTTTTGCAGATTTTGGTGGTGACCCTTTCCAGGCTCTCTCAGATGATATATTCAGCTTTGCACAGCAAGGCCTTATTCTTTTAGCAGGGGATTTTAATGCTCGTACGAGCATCAGACAAGCTGAGTTTTATGCAGAGAGTGATTTCTACAGGTTCGCACATTAGATACGGGCTTTGATAGGACCTCACATGATGCAGATACTCCAGCTACCCACTTTGGAGAGCGGCTGATTGGTTTAGCAGAGGCCCATTTCTTAACCATTTTGAATGGCCTTCCTTACTGGCCTTCGTCATATCATTTTGCTTGTCACCCACATGGAGGAGGACATAGTGTTGTTGACTACTTTATTGGGTCACCGGCTTTGATCCCATTTCTTCATACCTTCCGCATTATACCTCCTACCATTTCGGATCACTCCCTCCTACTTCTATCCCTTGGTCATCATAGTACCACAGTCACAACACACCGTCCCACTCATCACCCTCGCCCGGTTTTCTCTCCATCTGGTTTTCCCCTTTACACCGAGTCCCTAGTTACTTTTCTCCAAGACTTCCTCTTCACCTCCTCAGTTGACAAGCTATCTTTTTATCTCAGTCTCTTTTGCAATCTGCCAATACTGCCTATCCTTCGAAAACCTTCCCTTCGCATAAACGCACTCACAACAAATGGTATGATACAGAGTGCTTCTCATTGCATAAACGAGTTGTATGCGCTAGATACCACTCTCCTCACACCCTAGCCTTGAAACAAAAAGAATATCACAAAGTGACTCTGAAAAAAAAAGACAGCTTATCTCCAGTCCTTGGGACAAAAACTTGTTGATGCTATTGCCTCCCCATCCTCCCATTTCTTTTGGCGGATGTTCTCTAAAAACCCTTATAAACCCGCTCCTATTGCTATTGAATCATGGATAAATTATGCTACTAAGCTTTATACAGTTGACTCTCTTTCCCCACGCCCTTCAGAATTCACCCTCTTTACCCCGTCCATGGTTGAAAACGCCATCCAAAATGGTCAAACCCAAAAAGCCACTGATGTTGACCTCCTAAGTATGGAGTTCCTAAAACCAGTTGCTCACATTATTGCCCCATACATTTCCCATATCTTTAACCAATCTGTCATCTTCGGTCTCCCCACATCGTGGTGCACCAACCTTTTACAACCTATCCTCAAAGTCGGGGATCCTTTGATTGTCGACAACTACCGCACTATTATGATCGGTCATGCTATGGCCAAGCTATATGGATCCGCTTTACAGTCTATTGTCAGCTCACAGGCAGAGACAGAGGGGTTACATGCTATGGGACAGGCAGGTTTTCGCGCTGGCTACTCCACAGCTGACCAGATATTCATCTTGAGATGCATTATTGAGGAGGCTAAGTTCAGGAAGCAGAGGGTTTATTGTTGCTTTGTGGATTTCCACAAAGCCTTGGATTCTGTTCCGAGACACCTTTTACTCCAGCGCTTAGCATCGCTTGGATTTTCTCAGGAGATCATTGCTGCTATCGTCACATTGTATGAGAGAGTGTTGGCCCGTTTTCGAGATGGTGATGGATGGTCCTCTTACATTCATAGTACAGTGGGAGTTAAGCAGGGATGTCCTTTGTCCCCTACTCTGTTTGCTCTATATATTGATGATCTTGAGCGGAATATTAGGGAGGAGGGTGAAGATGGTTGTCCGTTAGCAGATATGATTATCCCTATTCTACTGTATGCGGATGACGTGATACTTCTATCGAGATCCGCATCTGGGCTTCAACAGCACCTTGATGCTTTATATACTTTCTGCCAAACATGGGGTTTGATGGTGAACATTGGTAAGACTAAGGTCATGGTGTTCAACACCAATCGACAGCATATGAGAGACACAGTGTTCTACTATGATGGGCTTCCACTGGAGATAGTAGCCTCTTATACTTACTTAGGTGTCCTTTTTACTGGTCCATTGCTCACTTTTAGACCAGCTGCACTGTCTAGGCTTCGCAAGGGGCACTCTGCTCTTGCCAGATGGAGAGGTTTTCCTCTATTTACTATGTACATGATCCTGATACGCGCTGTCGCCTTTTTTCTGCCACTGTCTCTCCGGTGGCTCTATATTCAGCAGAGACATGATGTCCTGGCTTGTCCAGAGATACTTGGAGTGATATTTCACATTTGCAGATCCTTATGCTTAGCCGGATGATCCGTGCGAAGCAGTCAATTTCCCATGATATCATACTGGCAGAGTTTGCCTCACCACCACTGATTGTCGAGGCTATATTTCGGATTATCACATTCATTCATAGAGTCTCGGAGCTTGATTCATCCAGATATGTTGCTACAGCTTTCACATCCTCTCACACTCTAGCTAGTCAGTAGGCTAAGTCCTTATGGTTTCAGTGTGTTTCTGACCTTTTGAGTAGGTGGGGTTTATCTATATCTGATCTCCCGAATGGGACACACGCATATATCCGCCAGCAGATTTACAGAGCTTACATCAGCACAGTGTGGTCTCACCCAGATCCAGCACAGGTCAAGCTTCATTTTTATCACACTCGTCTTCTTCAGCTTGATGTTTCCGAGCTTCCCATTCGGCCGGGTTATTTGTCTCAGACGTTATCTTTCAGCCTGCGTTACCGTCTTGGTCAGTTTAGGGTCTCTTCTTACCAGCTTGCTATTGAGACAGGCAGATACACAGACACACCTCGACCGCTACGGATTTGTCAGTGCTACTCTTTACAGGAGATTGAGGATGAGTTCCATTTTACTTTCCGGTGTCCAGCCTACTATGAGATCAGAGGCAGATACCATTGCTTATAGAGAGATACTCCACTTACACTTGCTTCTTTCCTTGCCTTCTCAGATGCGAGATGTGTTGGTTTATTATTGCGAGAGATGTTTACTCTGAGATCTTCCTTTTTATTGGATGTTTCTGATGTGGATCATAGCCAGTCCCACATTACCCACTTTTTCCAGAAGAGGGATAGAGATGAGACTTGACAGTGAGATAGACATTCCAGTACGACGACCGAAGCTCCAGCATCCTCTTCGCTCCTCCAGGCTCAGGGCTCTTCACCGGAGGCCAACACCTGCTTCTCACCGTATCACGCAGTTTTTTATATCCACTTAGCCAGTTAGCTAACTTATTTCAGTTTTCTCTTTCCCTTTGTGTAGCTGGTGGTTATTGTACCCTCAACAGAGCTGGAGGGTAAGCTTTGTTTTTCTCTCTGTTTTCTAGTGTTGGTTTAGCTGTTAGGAGTAAGTCCTACGTGGACAATGCTCCTTCTTTTTTGATGTACTTTCTACTTGTCTTATGTGTTGTCGGGTACTTGACAGACATTAATATAATTCTAATTCTAATTCTCTCTCTCTCTCTCTCTCTCTCTCTCTCTCTCTCTCTCTCTCTCTCTCTCTCTCTCTCTCTCTCTCTCACACACACACACACACATCAAGTACTCCAGTGTTTATTGCTCTGACTAGGGGCTCATGCCGTTATCCTTCACTATTTGGTAACCCCAATTGAAAGTAGCTCCACAATCCAGCTGCTCGCTACTCAGCCTGCTGCAAAAGCAGCCCAGGCAGCTTGTTAGCTGGACTGTTGTATTAGCAGCGTGATCAAGTCAACTTGTACGCAGCTGGAGCACTTAACAGGGATTAAGGTACAGCAAAACCTAAAGGATGTAATAGTCAGGAAATGTGGCTGCAACTGACGTACTAATTAGAAAGGTTGGAAAAGGTCCATGTTTAGGATGAGGCCAATGTCTCACAAGTTGGCATTTTGAGGTCACAAAAGAGTTTCAAAACGACCGTTTCAAAATAGCCAATCAGATCCAGCAGAGTACAGATTGTATTTGAAAATTGAACTTTCAAGTTCAGAAACCTCAAACTGTGTTGGATTCACAGTTCACTACACTTTGCATTGTGTACATTGTGTAGACTGTAAATTCTATATTTGTATAGAGTTACCCTACATAAAACATTCTCATGAGAGTCTCATCATGAGCATTCGATTTTGTTTAACTCCATAAGTCAATCTAGACGAGATCAACATGACCATGGCTCCTCCTCGTCCTCCTCTGGCACAAAGAGAAGAGAGCACCCGGGGATGCCATTTTATAGGAGTGTGATACAGGTGACATGATCAATCTTTCACAATTTGAGATGGAATATTACTGCATTGGAAGCCATGCATAAGCCTATTTCCAAAACAAGTTTTTTTGGGATTCAATCCTGGCCATAGTGCATTGCAAAAAGAGTGCCACTTATGCTAAAGGATATGCACCTTGTAATGAGGCTAAGAAATACTTATGACCAACTCTTCAAGTTTGGTTTCACAACCCAACCAGTCTCTATGAAGAGGGGACTTGTCCCCACATACCATAAATTTCTTAACTTGATAAGGGTTCTAACTTTCCGACCGGAGGCAGTTGATTACAGCCTGCATTGCAGACTCCAAATGTGCATTACCCCTCAAATTTGGTGTTGCCATGATCAAAATGAAAAAAACCCCAAAACAGAACCCTAGTTCGAAACACTTGTTTGAAACATGTTTTCCTGTGTTGAAACAGGTTTTGAGAAGGTAACCTAAACATTGGATGAGGCTACAACAC
The DNA here is from genome assembly GCA_029204225.1 of Diphasiastrum complanatum. Taxonomy (NCBI): domain Eukaryota; kingdom Viridiplantae; phylum Streptophyta; class Lycopodiopsida; order Lycopodiales; family Lycopodiaceae; genus Diphasiastrum; species Diphasiastrum complanatum. Next base: position 15,512,976 of record CM055112.1, read on the forward strand.
ATCAGTAAGCTGAAGGGATCAATGGGACTCGTGCATTCCTACTTCTTTTTAAGTGAATAACTGATCTAGAATGGCATATATCAAGGATCAACAAGAATTGAATTCAAGTTCTAGATATGTGGCTCTTAGGAAAATACCGACGTCAATGGAACAAGAGTCTCCTATGTAGGCAATATTACGAAGGAGCACGTGTATGGGCTACAGAAGAAGTATTCAAATCGTGCAAGAAAATTATGACCTCAAGGACTCCAACAAGATTTATGTACAGAATGGCATGAATGGGGAAAAGGTTGAAAAGGGAGGAAAAGAAGGCAGTTACAAAGTCCACCCCGAAAAATTTGGACTCATTAAATGAGTTAGTGAGTGCCACAGTAAAGAAATGGCATCCTCTATTGAAAAAGATCAGGACTCAGGAAGGTTGCCATAGCATAATTAACAAGAGCAAGGTGACATAGGAGTCGAAGACCCTCGGGATTTGAATTGTGAGTATTGATGGACTTACCTTAGACAAGATCAGGGAATTGGAGAAAACATTACTGGAGCTAGAAAGATGGGACCATGAGAATACGATTCTAGAAATGTCGGCGGAGTAGCAAGCACCAACCAAGAAGAGGTGCGGAGTACCATGGTTTATCCCATAGGCATAGAGTTTGGATGGGATGCATAGTTGCATTCAAACGCGTCTGAATACTGAATCAAACTAGTTTTCAAAACGTCCACATTTAAAATGATTTCAAAAGGGAGCTTTTCAACCCTTTTTTGGTGCCCTAGCGACCCAAAGGGCCAAATGACTTTGTTTTAGAAATTTTTACGGCCCATATACATTAAATAACAACCTACACACAACTCGGGCCAGCCTTTTTTTAATCCTAACTCACTTTGGAGAAGAATGAACCCGCCCTCTCCTTCACGTGTTTGATCAAAGCTCATCTACATCTTTTGCCAAGATCTCTTGCAGGTAGGGGGTTTTTTATTGTGCTTGAGCGATTGGAAGAAGTATCTATGGATCATAATTGCACTACGTGTTCTAGAACGTGTTCCGGAATTCAGGGTTGGGGTTACTTTTTTGCTTTTTCTTTTTTATACTTTGTCTTAAAAAATTTTGCTTACACGTTTGGAATAGCCGATCATTGTTTACAATGTACATTGTTAACATGTTTAGAGTAACCGACGATGGAGGCCTTGCTAGAATAGAACACATCTTCTTGGAATATGTCTATCAAAAACAAAAGAGACTTGCAATTATTGCAAATACAGTTTGTTTCAAGAGGCAAGACTATGAGAGTCTATCTTTCAGATTGTGACATTTGGTGACAAAATCTCAGATTAGCTACCTAATGTGAACAAGCTACTATAGTGTATGCTAAACTTTGATTTGGTGGCTGATCGTAAAGGTAAATCATACGACATTTACACTTTATGACTTGCAACCGATTGGAATTCAACTTGAAACTTCACAAATTTGTAATAGAGCTTATGACATACTAACAACAATATTTCCAACATACTAACAAAGAAAAAAAGTCAACAGAATTTTTATTTTCCCACCAAAAAAAGAATATATATCAAACTTGCATTGCCACATTCCGGAACGAGTTCAAAAATGGTGTTGCGAAACACATTCCAAGACTTCATCAAGAAACTCTCTTGAATGCACTTTTTCTTTTCTTTTTTGCAGTATGGGATTCAAAATGCAAGGATTTTCAAGGGAGATATGATGGTGATTTTTTAGAGAAAAAAAAATTCAAGCACAAATAGGACCCTGTTTTTGCCAAATACTATAGCCGAAGAAATTGCCGAAAAGCCAATGATAATGCCCTAGTTTATTGGTGATATTGCCAAATGCTATGCACCTTATACAATTGCTAGTGAAACCAACATCCATGAAGCTTGACCTATATCACATTGCACAAGTTGTGAGAGAAATTGCCAAAAAGCTTCTAAAATAGCCAAATTGTAGGGACTTTAGATCTCTAGAGATTGTTGGTCCTCATAAAGCCGATGAAAGTCCTTAGAAACTAGAACCTCAGTGGAAGTACCCAATAGACCACCCTATAGAGTAAGCCTCTCCCAACAAGAGGAAATTTCTAAGCAAATTAATGAATTGTTGGAGACCTTATTAGACCCAGTAGTTCCCCGTATTGCTCTCTTGTACTTTTGGTACAAAAGAAAGATGGGAGCTTTAGAATGTGTGTGGACTACCGTGCATTAAATAAGACCACAATTAAGAACCAATTCCTTCACAGACATACTGAAAAGGAGGTGAAGTTCCATTGGAACAAGAGAGCAAAATGACTTGGATGCTTTAAAACATGCCCTTACCGCAGGACTCATCCTTATCCTTCCCGACCTCCATAAACCTTTTTTTGTGGAACTAGATGCAAGTCTTGATTGCATAGGAGTTGTCTTAAACCAAGAGGCCATGTTTATAGCCTATGAGAGTAGAAGACTTCATGAGGATGAGATACAACATGACATATATAAGAAAGAACTTCCAGCGGTTATCCATGCCCTTAAATTATGGAAACACTACCTCTTAGGAAATGATTTCTTGGTTAAGACGGATCATCAAAGCCTTAGATACTTTCTCACTCAACAACTTATTCGAGAAAACACCTTACGTGGGCCAATTACCTTAGTAACTTCCACTTTCAATTGATCCATCACCCGACGAAGGACAATAAAGTTGTCGATGAATTGTCCAGAGAGTACCCAAAGTATGCATAACAAGGACAAGTGAGGCTTAAAAACCCCAAGACTTTCTATTCCTGAATCTCCATGAGAACATATTACCATGGATTTTGTCTTTGGACTACCTGAACCCAAGAATGGAAATGAAATGATTTGGACTATCATAGATAGATTCAATAAGCAATCCCATTTATTCCATGTAAGAAAAAGCTCAAGGGACCTCATGATGAATTGCAAGACCTAGCTATGGAGTATCTTAACTTCAATACTAGATCAACCAAGAAAAGCACCTCACAACACCAAAAGTTAGAAGAGAAAATGAATTGCTAGAGAGAGAGAGAGGAGGGCGTGGGTCCTCCAAATCCCTTGTGAGGCAAGCACCTCAATTACATGCATGGAAAGTCTAGGTGTCAACCATATGAGTGAGCTACTTGGCCAAGTGGGCCACTTGCACTAATTTACTCAACTTCCAAAAGGGGGGTTTCATGTATTTAGTTACTAACATGCCCCATGAGTTATGTACAACTTACAACATAATTAGTGCTTAGCCAAAAGGGGTTAAATAGGCATTACTCTTCAACACCCCCCCTTAATGGCTATTTTATTCAAGCTAACAACCAACAAAGTTCTGAACTTTTCAAGCTTGTCTTTACCAAGTGGTTTAGTAAAGATATTAACTACCTGGTCGTTGGTGTCGCAGTAAATTAGCTCGATCTCTCCACTATGCACTTTCTCCCGTATAAAGTGCTAGTCCGCCTCTATGTGTTTCGTCCGTGCATGATAGACTGGATTTCTCGCAAGCTGAATGCAGCTTTGGTTATAACTTATCAAAATGCAACAATGTAGGTCTTACTTGAGCAATCTACATATCCTAAGTAAACGTTGTAACCAAATAGCTTCACAGGCGGACCTCGTAGTCTCCATGTACTCAGCTTCGGTAGATTCTTGTTGCACCAAGATATAGCCCCTGAACCTAGGCTAAAGCAATAGCATGTAGTCGATCTCTAATCTCTATCACCTGCCCAATCAGAATCTGAATAACCCTCCGGTTGAAGGTCACCATCATCAACCTGTATCCAATCCCATAGGTCATCGTCCCTCTCACAATTGGTAGGATCCCCTTGGCTGCCTTCCAATGTGATTCGGCAGGCTTACTCATGAATTGACTTGTGATTTCAACTACATAAGCAATATCTGGCCTGGTGGTAGTAAGGTAAATCAAGCTGCCAACCAATTGGCAATAGAGAGTCTCATCTGCAAATGTTGGACCATCATCTCTTAATGGCTTGTTGCTTGCATCCATGGGTGTGCTAATTGGTTTGTTTTCTTGCATATTAAACCTCTTCAATAACCTGAGAGATAAAAAGACAACACTTCCCTTTCCAAACCTCAACCCCTAGGCAATAGTGTAGCAAACCCAAATCTTTCATCTCAAACTCACTAGAAAGATTTTTCTTAACACAAGCAATAAGCTTCTTATTGCTTTCTGCAATGAGTAAATCATCCACATAGAGCACAACGGCAACAAAGTCTTCTCCTACCTTGAAGACATATAGATTGCAATCAAACTTACTCTTCTCAAACCCTTGCCTTGCAAAGTACTCGTCAATTCGGCTATACCAAGCCCTTGACGCCTGTTTGAGCCCATACAAGGCTTTTCTAAGCCTGCAAACCAGATGCTCTTTGCCTGTTATCTCAAACCCCTGCGGTTGTTCCATGTAAACCTACAACCATTTGTACCGTAACGAGGCCAATAGGTCTAGCTTGACCCGTGAATTAATAATTATAATTATGAGGGGTGGGGGTCCTCATGGTATTCAGCCATAAATACTGGTTGAGGCCTAAACCTCAAATCCGTGATGGTGGATTTATATGGAACTAGCAGTGACCCATTGGGTAGTGGCAGATGTGGCCCAACTGGGCTGCTAATGTGTCCCAATGAGGTGTCCCAAATTACTCCTAGTTGGGAAAGAGCCTTGGTGGGTATAAGTATACCCATAGGCCTCTCCAAGAGCAGAGGTTGATTTGTGAATAGTAGCTACATGCTGCTGGATTGACGTCTCTCTTACCTTTTGGGTCAATGCTTTTGATCCATAACTGGGGGGCTAGATGCAATCGAGCTAGGTTTGGTTGAGTAGGTTTGATCCACCATCCATTCATGTTGTGTTCTTTGGCTTCAACATCCTAGTTGTGATTTTGGAGAACTTGAAAAATAAGGTAATCCCAATCTTCAGAGGAGGAATGAACACGATCCCAAAAACTACAAAACAATAATGGTAAATAGGATTCATAGCAAAAGTAATTTGCACAATTATCAAGTAAAAACTAGTAAATGGGCCAAAGGAAATGAGATAGAACTCCTACCCAAGATGGTTTTAGACCTAAGTACTCAACGACATACCATGTTGTCAGCATAAGGGCAGTATTCGAGAGGGGGAAAGGGAAGAAAAAGGCTCTTCTTTGTTACTTCATTGATTTCAAGAAAGAAGTTTAGATCTTATATCATTTACCAAATGTTTATTTATAAAAAAAACGTCAATGCTCTTGACTACGACGACATGAGATATTATTGCACCATGTTGTAAACAAAAATGGTGTCATCAATATCCAAACCAGTCTCATGTTCTATATTCAAAAGTGGATCTGACAAGAACCACTGAAAAATATTGATTTTATCATATTGGCCATCTTTGCCAGTGAATTAAAATGACTCATTAAAAGTATGTTAATACTAAGTTCTTCCAATCCTTAATAATTACATTCTTACTTCTTGATCCATAAGAAGTGCAGCATCTTCCAGTGTCTCTTCTGGATCCGAAAGCAGCTTATGTTTTTTCTGGCCTGAATAGTTCCAAACCTTGACCTGTAAATGGTACACCAAGTCTCAAGGCAATAAAAACAAACAGGCAACACATATTATCATTGCTTTCAAATAGGAAACCAAACTCAATCATAAATGTTTGCACTCACTTGATCAATAGTTGAGCCGATAACTTCAGAAACTTTGCTATAAAGTACTCCTACAGTATCCTGCAACATTTTCAAGAAAAGATTTTAAAATTTTCTATACTGATGAGATAAAACAACCTATTCTTGAATGAAAATGATAAATGAGCAAAACACTGAAAGATCAAAGGAATTCAATGCCCCGTAAAAAGAGATCCTCCTAGGATGTGCATCAAATTAAATCTCCAATTTCCTGCTTTACCTGAACTGAACTAGTTCAACAAAATGAAACAGCTAGAAAAAAATTAAAGAGCAGCTACTCAAACAATATGCTTTGAGGTTGATCATGGTCCTACTAATAATATGTATACATTCACACACTAAGCACCCAGTAAGGTCAACCATCTTTAGCATTAGCAGCACAGAATATATGCTTTGGCAAATCTACAAAGGTCATCAACACTTGACAGCCTGTGGTGCGGAGTACGGGATCAACCCTCATAAGTGTGCCTGGAGCAGTTTATGTTCATAAAATGTCACCACCTCACCATCAATTACATAATGGAAGATAAAGAATAATATACGTGCTTCTTAAGGTAAAGAAATCTTAATCCGTCCTTGCAAGATGTCTTCCTCTCCTACAGTAAAACAAGGACAGCTCCAAAATTTTTGGAACTTCACAATTTCAATGTCCTTAGAACAGTATTTGCATTCAAAATTGACTTGTGGGAATGACAGGTTACTGATCATACTTCTTGCTTGGATTGGCATGTACACAAAGGTAAAAGAAAATACTGTTTCTGTATGTGATAACTTGTTTTGGGTCAAATTGCACTTTGGTCACGATGAGTTCTGGCTCAAAATTTTGCAGTAGAAGACGTAATGAAGGACTACAACCAATTTCATGCAAGAGTGACCCTTCTTAAGCAACTGTGAGATACATACTTGATCTGAATCACTTGTTTTACTTCAAACTTTAAACTGAATTACGAATAGTTGAAGCTCTTGAAAGTGCCTCCAATGCCTTGCAGCAAGCTACAGGCAATTAGGAAAATGATTTCCAATCAATAATGCTTAATAGATTATAGGCAGCATGATTGTTGAAATCAGAAGAGGCAAAGTAAAAGTTCCTTCTGAAATTCCAGGATTAGCTTGGCTTAAATCAGGAGATGAAGATAACATTATTCAATTTTGCGTTGTTAATGAAAGCATGCATTCTCACGTAACTTGGTAGTCCAATCATCAAACTACCATGTGAATATCAGCAAATTACTACGTGAAATGTCAAAAAGCTTAACAGGCAAACATCAGAAAGGTTAAAAGGTACACAAAGCACAAAACATTGAACGATCTGCTTGGATACTTTACACATTGAATTATAAGAGGTTATTGATGTTATTCTTATCGTTAGAACAAATCATACACAGACAAAGAAAATCGAGAGTGCCTAATATCAAAGGATCAACTATATAAAAAGGTAAAACCTTGGTCAGAAAGCATAAATATAATAATCATAGTCAGAAACTGCGACCAGAAACAAATATTAACTTTCAACTCAAAAAAGACTTCAAACCTCAGGACTTGGGATATCTACTATCCATAGAGAGGTTGTATGTATAGTAATCAAGCAATAGATTACTCCATCGAGAAAAATGTAACACTCAAACGTCTTGATGTTAGGACCTGAAGGTTCACCTTTTTGCTGACCTCAAGTGTTCTTTGCTTCCCTTCAGGCATCGATATTAAATGAAGACGCAATGGATACACCTCTATATTCAATTCGGTGTGCTGCTGTGATCCCATGGCAATTACCTTTCTTGATAACACAGGACCACCACCATACCTACATAGTTGAACGTGCCATTTGATAACCAGATTATAAGAAAGTAAAAAAAAAATATTCATCTGAACTTCTTTCCCAGTAAGCGATGATGATTAAGCAATGCACTTTTTTTACTTGCTTGAGTAGATAGATAGCAAAATAGACCACTGGCACGAGTTAAAAAACTTCAATTTACTACTTACCAATCATGAAAAGCCTTCCAAATCCTCTCTGGCAGGAGAACATAGTCAATACCTTCCACCAATTCTTCGCGGAGTTCAACATGCAGCTCCTTACTCCTAGATGGCACTTCTGTAACAATGTCTGAGTTATCTATTGTAGGCGGTCGAGTACTTGCAGGGTTGGCGGTATAGCCAGCAAGAGGATTAGCACATCTACTAGCTGTCAAACTGTCTTCTTTGACATACTGTACCCACGTATTCCACCATCTGCTCCAAAGATGAATCCTCAGGGCCACTGAGGAGATAATAACACAAAAATGGCACCAAGTGCATGCATTCAAGAATAAGCATCTGGAAGCTGATACACTAACTTGAATATGCAAGATCCCATACAATATAATGCAACTAAAAAACTCCAGCAAATTAAGTAAGTTCATTCCTTGCCAAGAATTGAATGATCTGAGTCTTCAGATTGAATCCTGAGAATCAGTTCATCAGAATGATTGCACTTTCAAAGATTAGTCTCTCAGATTTCATCGTACACATGCAGCCGCAAGAAAAAAAAAACAGTAGGATTCACCATAACCTCCAAATGGATCTCACATGGATGATATACAGAATCTTCATAATCTCTCTCTAGGCCATATCAACATGATTACAATTGGAACAAGAACACTGGTGTTTGGACCCCTCAGCAAAGGCAATATCTCTAAGCAAGGAGGGAATAGGGGAACACAAGACGCAACATCATCACATATAGTTTTTCATAAACAATGGTTTCTTATCTTCATAAGCATTCAACCATAGATTATGATGTAACTTGAGAGGCAAACAGGTTGTGGCAAAAGGGAGAAAAAATTGGTCCCAAACCTCGAGCCGCAGGAGGAATGGCATAGGAATGGGTGGGAGCATGTTCCTCTTGCAATGTTGAAAATTCTTCCCACGTCACCTTGCAATGGGAACACCACCCCACATGCCCGTGATGGAGGGCAAGTAGAAACGGCATTCTCCCAGTTCAAATAGGTGGGAACATATTCCCTTTGAATTATGGTACAAGACTTACCAGTTATCATAAACCAGAAACTGGACAAGAGGTACGCATTTTTTTAATGAAATTTGTCAATGAAAAGTTTGAGCATACTTCGAGCTGTGTTTGTTAACCAAGGCCAAAAAAACCCTCGGCATAGAAATGCATTGAAAGTTGTTTTACATGTAGTGGCTTGAGAGGACAAGTTTGGTGATAAGATAATTTGATTACATGTGTAGTGGCGAATAGATGTAACGATTCAAACAAGGAATGCATGTTGACGGTGCCCTTTTCATCAATCCAAGGCATATGAGCCCTAGGACTGATATTATGACTCAAACAACCTATTCAAGCAACAAAAGAATCACAATTTATGCCATTCCCAGATATCTATATATAAGCAAGATGATAAATTGATGTTATCCTTCAGAGAAAGATTGATGACACAATGTAATCTTTCAACTTAGGCCAAAATCTGGAAAAGGCTCATGTCCTATGACTATGTCCCAACATTCTCTATCCATGAGAATGTTCTACATCTTAAACTTCCACACCCTGTAATCGGCTCCATCCAATCTACTTGACTCATTGAGGAGACTCTCACTCAAGCCAGCCATGATTGATTCTTCAATCAAACAGAAGAAAATCTTGATACTCAAGAATTGAGGAGGTTCAAGAAACTGGGGTTTCATCCAAACTAGGGTATTATGCCACTTGTCAAATACCCAACTACTTATGTTCTTGTCTTTGCCACACCGTATGGCCCTGCCATGCCTTGCACAAGATCCACTTTGCACCTCGATCAGATCTCCCTATAGTAACCCTACTTCTCCACAAGCTGCTCTCGTCAACTTTCGGAAAGTCTTCGAACACGATGAGGGTGAGAGATGGATCCAAGGATGTCATTTTCAACACTTAGATAGATCAATGGACATTTTCAACAAGGCAAATGGTCTTGCTTTCAAGTTTAAGTTTAATTTTGTTTTTTGCCTCTTTTTTACATCTACACACATTTGCATATAAAATAGGCATTTGTAGGGCCCTAGCAAGTAGCACCAAGGCACTCCTAACCGTTTGTGGAACAAGGCCCATCCACTAACAAGCACATGGCAACATGCGCATCACTAGCTAGCATCTTTCATATGTTGAAACAAACATCCCCAACCACCACATCTTCCAGCACTATCCCAAGGCCCTCCCATCTCTAGCCACCATTGCTCCCACTTTCATTCTAGAGCCGTCGAAACCACCCAAATACATGCCCATGCTCAATGAACCATTCTTTGCACCCACCACCGATGCAAGCCCTAGTAGAGAGAACGTCTTAAGCCGAAGGCTTGACATAAGAGGGGTTGGAGATGAGACAGCTAGGGGCATAAAAGGAGATGATACATATGTAGTCCCCCCACAACACACTACAAGGAAGGTGAGATTCCAACTGGAGAGTCTAGACAATGGCACTGATGGCTCGGATTCAACACTAAGCAGACACTATCACCATTGACAAAAATGCTCTACTCCTTAAAGCTCCCTCTTCTCTATGGTCAAAACCACCCCTTTTAGAGATGTCGTGGCCATGACTAAATATGATACCCCTTGGCAACCACCTTCAACAGAGACTTTGCATGATACACGCCCTGGTGGATTATGAGGGCAGCACCATGGTTCTCTTATATGTTAGTCAGGTGCTGCACCAGCCCAGTCTGTCCTCGGACAAGTGATCTTTTGTTGCATTTGCTTGTTCTTTTGCTACATTTCTTTCCATACGATTGTAACAACTTGTCATAGAGTTTGCAATCACTGTTTATTTTTCCTTTTAATGCACTATAGACACCAGGGATCAAGCTATGGTTGGAACACTAGTAAAGGTTGTAAGAAACCATCGAGTCATAGTCAACATTATGCTCCACATTTTCTTGTAGCTTGAGAGTTGAGTTTCACTTAAAGAATAGCCAGTTTGAGGAGTTGTTGAGTTGCACGAAGCAAACTTCTAGACTAACACTACTTGTACAGTACATGCTTATATACGCCCACAAATGTCCATTCTATTTTTAATCCAGGAAATTCTATTTCAAATCAGAATGGACTGCTACCATCTCTTGCAAGTTGCTAGCTATCAGAATTGACTGCCTACCATCTCTTGCAAGTTGCTAGCTATCAGAATTGACTGCCTACCATGTCTTGCAAGTTGCTATCATCATGGATGGAGAATTTCATTGATGACGTTTCGAAATATACATGATTTACTATGCCACAAGTTGTATGATAAATAGACTACATAGTACAAGTACATATCACATAATTATGATTTGATTGTCCATTCTGATTCAGTTTTGAGCTTCCAAATGTCAACTTGCTAGCAATTCGGATCCTGCGTGCCTTCGTCATTATGATAGAGTTTTGGGTTTTCAAGTTTCACAAAAAAGTGTTCCGTTCTAACTTTAAGGTTTGAAAGTATGCAAGATTATAGCAATCCAATTGCTATGAGTGTTCACTGTATTTTTTTTGCACATTCTGTGGTCCATCCACATTTTTCTACCTGAATGTGTTCATGAGTATTTAAATGCAAAAAAATTGAAAGCAAAAACAATCAAAACATGGGAAATTTCCCACGTTGCAATCAAAATAAGGAAATTTCCCACACTCCAATGTTTAAGTCGAATGTTTACACCACTTCTACTGGATAGTAGCCTTATTGTATTGTAACCATAAATAAATCAGCTTTCTGTTCCAAAAGAAAACTTCAAACCACAACCATTTCAACCACATCTTGATAATTGCAAAACTTGTCGCAAGAATGCAGTTAAGACACATGAAAGAGTTTTATGCCCAACAAATATCCCTTATAGCTGATGGTGAATTATGAGTTCATGAGTCCAAACGCCTTGCAGCGCTTGCTTTAAACACTAGAAGCTACCGTGATATAGCCTTAACCCCATCCATGAAGTCAATGAACATCTCAGACTTAGAGAAAGAATTCAACATACAAATCTAACAAACAAGGCTAATTAACTTAGCACTTTCATAAATCTTCAAGACACTATTGCTGACGAGATCCACTTACTATTATAATCTAAGATTCTAATGCAGAAAATATGAAAATCGTTTTTTCTTTTCCACTGAAATAACCTTCACGGACTGGAGTGACTTGATGAGAAAACCTCATTACCTTCTTACTCGAGCTCTATTAGAAACCAATTCTATCTTGAAAATTTGCTAGCAAAAGCGATTGTTTTACAGTTCTAAATTTAATGCTTATCTAAGACTAAGAGCAATCACGATTAGATCTTGAATACTTGATAAATTTTGATGCAACCATCAAAAAATTTGGTGAAAAAGTTTGCTTTGCAAAATCACTGGGATCTATAATCAAAAATCTATCTATCAAACAACTATTAACATTATAAACTACGTTGCAATTAAAGAATATGACAAAGCACAAACAACACCTTGGCACTGATTCTGATAAATACCTGCTAGAAATCAGAAAAAATATATCCCCTTCTCTTAAGTGTTTTTCAACTGTTTCTGTTAAATTTCGTATGATGCCTTTCTCCTCAGCTGCAGTTAAACATGCTTCTGTCTCACTGCCGCAACTTGTAAATCCCACCTCAGATACCAGCATATCGTCTCGAAATAACTCTAAGAAACCTGCTCTCAAAAAGTTACCACAAATGAGTTGCATTTGCAAATCATTCTTACAAGTTTGAATATACCGACCAAAAATTTCACTAGTCTAGGATCTTAGAGTGCCTTTTACCATGGAGCTGTCTAGTTTAGGATGTAAAATATTATTGACAAAGGTTTCTACAATTAAATTCTAATAACAAAAATCAACTTATGTACTTCAGATATTTGGCTTGATTTAACCAAGGAAACACACTATCTAGATGTATTCAGATAGCTAATAGCAACCTGGATTCAGGATTGTCTCATGGTATAAGATTCTCATTAGACCAGCTCCTCTTCTCATCACTCCTATCACATCTTTCTTGAGCAGCAGCCAGACTGGATGATATCATGTTACCGTTTCAATTATGTTGCATTTGCAGTCATATATTTTTTGCATTCTGATTTAGCATATATGCTTAGATTACTTTTCTTTACTATTTCTCATGGTCTAAGATTCTCATTAGGCTAGCTCCTCTTCTCATCAATCCTATCACATCTTTCTTGAGCAGCAGCCAGACTGGATGATATCATGTTACCATTTCAATTACGTTGTGTTTGCAGTCATATATATCATTTGCGTTCTGATTTAGCATATATGCTCACTTTTCTTTATTGTTTCGGAGACATTTCACACGCTCCCCATTGTACCACACACTTCACATGTACTCATTCGTCTTATATGTCTTTTGGCATGGAAAAGACATTAATGAAGCTTTCTTTCTTTCTCCCTCTCTCTCTCTCTCTCTCTCTCTCTCTCTCTCTCTCTCTCTCTCTCTCTCTCCTCCTTCGATATCATACAAGGATCCCAAGTGTGTTGCACTGATGATTTGGGAGATGTCAGCAGACTTGAGGATGGTAAGACTGGACACAGACACCCCCCACTTGATACAGCTGAGCATCAGGGAGTGCTTTTCTCGTCGGAGACAAAGATAGGAGATTAATTTGTGTAGTGATTCTGATGGAGAGGCTGAGATCCCGGACGCCTCAATGCATAGACGGCAGACACAGTGTAGACGCTCAGAGAGACAGCCAGCCCATAGGCCACAGCCCACCACTACACGGCAGTAGAGACAACACTGACAGCCCACTCGAAGACCCCTCTGAGGACATTTGTCAAAGGCAATGCAATTATTGCATAACCTATGATAAATCTATGAAAAAACCCCATAAAGCCCAAAAAGGACTTAACTTCCTGAATGGTTTGAGGAATTGGCCATTCACGAACTTGACGGACTTTATTTGGGACTATTTCCAACCCATGGTCCGAAATAACGTGACCAAGATAAACCCATCTCTTCTGGAAGAAAACACATTTAGATTCCTTGACAAAGAGCTTCTCCTGTCTAAGTAGCTTTAAGACAATCCTGATATGCTCTTCATGCTCCTCCAACATTTTACTATATGACAAACTTTCCCAGATATGGACAAAGAAGATCGTTCATCATCTACTTGAAAGTCGCAGGACCCACTGTGCCCTGACCCGTGACAAGAAACAAGGGAGATCTGACCTCCAACCCTGACAATGTCCCCCATACCACTGCCCAAGACTTCAGCCATCTCCGACCTCAAGCTAGCACTCATCCTAGTTGTGCACATGCGCTCTGCATCCACCTTCCCCTAGGTAGATAGGACCTCCTTCCCTTGTATACCTTCAAGGTGGGAGACTCCAAGCCATGCACACATCCTAGATTACGACGCGTGGCAATCATGCAGATCCACAAGTCAATGGTCAAGTCAACAGGCCCAATCATCATTCAGTTTTAAGTTAAGCTTGGGACCCAAGGGAGTTGGGTCCCTAACAGTGGAAGGGCTAGGATGTATGTCTCAACTGTAAAAGAGGATAGACAAGGAACAAGAGAAGTAGAGCACTCTTACAACTCAAGCTATCACTCACAAACTCAAGCTTCTTGATCATGACACAATCAAAGTGGTATTGTCCATGGCTGCCACCAAGATTTGTAACCAACAAACAGAGAGATTGTGCAAATGTGTGCAATCCACCACCCTCTCCTCTTTCACAAGGAACAAGGAAGCAGAGGGTGTGCCTCCCCTCCCCCCTTGCCTAACCCCTCGCAGCCACTTGGCTAGGCTCCCCGACAACCCCCCAGGCCCACAGGCCAATAGCCGCACCCAGCCCGCTAGCATGAAGGGAAGACTCGTGCCTCTACTAAATCAGTAGAATATGCTGATTTTGCTCTTACTTCTATTGAGGATGGTGCAGTAGAACCTGTTTTTTATGAGCAAGCCAAAGAAGTAAAATGTTAGGAGGATGCGATCATCTTTTGGTCATTTAAAGCCCATTTTACATTTTCTCTTTCGAGAAGTTACTTCATGTTATGTTATGCATTTCCATTTAAGGAGGGTGTTGAAAATGTAAATGGAATTGCTTACATTACCATAGGTTACTTTGACCCAAAAGGTCGAGAGTTAATAACCATGGTTTATTTATCTCTATTAGGCCTACTAAAGCTAGGTTAGTATGAACTTAACTTGGTAGGGACTCGTGGTCCACTAGGCCTAATTGTGGAATGACGTACCCCAACTTGACATATTGGAGGTACCTTATTTTCTATGTAACTTATAGAAAGTTGGATAGTCAATAGTCAAGTAGTTGGATAGCCAATAGTCATGAAGTTAGATAGTCATCTTGGACTATGTATATGTGTGCATCCCATTTGTATGAGACACTTTTGTAAGCGATACTGACTATTCTCCTTGGCTGTCCACGAGTTTCTACAAGAGGGTTAGCCATCTCTCTATTTCTTTTGAGACTGCTTTGTGTGATTGAATAGTTAAGATCCTGGATCCTTAGGCTTCTATTTCCTGCAGTACTCAGATTTACCCCAAGACAGCTTCACGTCTCCTCTCACCATCCACACGTGGAAATCAAACACTTCCATGGCAACCCATGAGAGGATAGGATTTGTCAGTTGTGTACCGATTGTGAGGAGCATTTCATTTTCAAATACCCTGTATATTATGGGATCAGAGAGAGATATCATTGCCTCTTTTGTGATCTCCCAGACACTCTACGTTCATTGATATTATATGAGGATTCACATATGTTGTCTCTTTCTTCACCAAGAGACGATCAAAACTAGATACTGAGTCAAAGGCAATGTCGGAGGCTGATGCAAACATCCCCACTAGAGACCATCATAGAGATCAAAGGCAGTGCCTAGTGCAACATGCCAGACTGACTCTTCAAACCACACAATCATATACATAATAGCAGCATCACCTACAATGACAAGATCACAGCATCCCATCTGCCATTCTTCTCCCATCAGCTCCAAGGGTTTTCATCGTAATTAGCAGCCTCTACCATCACATCCTTCTTCAGCCTATTACCAAGATGATGGCAATTACTCATATAGTTGGACCTTGGTACATCATTTACTTTGATTTATGCACTTCTTCATAAATTCTATACTGTTATTTTAAAAATGTATTTACACTCCCTAGTGATTGAAGACACTTGAAATGTACTTCGTGTCTAATGTACCTTTTGGTATTTCAAAAATGTTAGTAAAGTTCTCGCTTCTCTCTCTCTCTCTCTCTCTCTCTCTCTCTCTCTCTCTCTCTCTCTCTCTCTCTCTCTCTCTCTCTCTGCGCCGCTGATCCCTGATGACTTGATGATCCACCCTGATCCGCGGCCTGCCAGCGAGCTCATCCGCCCTAATCCGCAGACTGCTAGTGCCCTGATCTGCGGCCTACTAGCTCCCTGCTAGTGCCTTGCTCCATCGCGGCCTGCTAGCACCACGGGGGAAGTAACTCCCCCCACTCTCCACCCTGCCCTACTGACCCGGACACGTCCAGCTCCTCAGCAAATCATCAGCTACCATCGCAGGTCACCAACTCCATATCCAGTGCACATCCTCAGCTGCCATCGCACCAAGAGACCGGCAGCACAACACACAGCAGTTCCACCCCTTTTTCGGCTTTCACCTTGATCATCCGTTTAACTTCACCCATTAGCCATAGAGATGCTTTGCGGAAAAGAGCCAAATTGAACAATACATGAATTTTCATGGATGATGAGCACTTGGATGTCAACCACGCATTGATAACTATCATTTTCAAAAGTTTTAATGGTTATTGATGAAGACATGGCAAAATATAAAAGGTGAGAAAGTCCAACAATGGTGGGCTTAAAACTCAATCATTCAATGAGAAGATGTAATAGGGCATCCTCTTACATGCCAAATAGAACAAAGCAGATACTAATTTTTATTACCAGTAAATTATGCTAGCTCGGATAGATGCCAGGAGTGCATAAAAGCGGAACCAAACCCTAAAAAGCATGCTATGGAAAGCAAATCAACAAGATATATGCTAAGCCAAAAATACGCATTCACAACAGGCGATCCAACCCAGAGAGCATGCTAACAGAGTGGAGGAAATCCGGAAAACCAATAACGTCTGTGCTAAAAAGCAAATAACAATCTACTAGGTTTTAATAGCACGCATCCGTGAAAGCAGAACCAAACCCTAAAAAGCATGCCAACAGAGACGAGCAAAGAAGGCAAATCGATAAGATCCGTGGTAAGCAAACAATGATCTACTATGGCTTGACATGACGCAAAGTATGATCCACCAGCGTTTAGTAGAAGGCATGCATACGAATACAACCCTAAAAAACATGCCAACAGCGAGAAGCAGAGCAGGCAAACCGATCGGATCCGTGCTACGCAAATAAACAACACAAACATCAATCACAAACACCTGTCTGCTTCCGGAAGCATGTGTGAAGCCATAAAGAAACAAAACCAGAAAAGGGATCTGGCACTCACCGGCTCTCAGTCGCAAGGAGTTTGAGAAGCTGCGAAGGTAACAGGTGACCTAAAAGGCATCCACGCCATGCGCAGGCTTCCGCTCGCCTTGCCAAAACGCAAGTTCAACCTCGCATTCAACAGAAATAGAAGAATGAACGCTGTCGCCACCGATGCATCTAAATACTGGATCGCAAGAGCAGAGGCAGAAGCCGACGAAGAAGACGAAGAAAAGAAGGAGAGGAGGAAGGGGGGTTGGGGGGTGGGGAAGCTTATTGGTCAGAGATGAGTACGTGGCAAAATCTGAATGGTCCTTGGGAATCCAACGGCGGTGAGCTAAAGCTCCTCCGGCTAGAATAGCGGGGCGACGGCGCTCATCGGGGTACGTGGCAACATCTGATCCATTCTGACAGAATCCAACGGCGGCGAGGTAATAATCATAGCGTGCCGATGGAGCAAAAAATGAAGGGAGAAGAGATGCGCAAGCAGGAGGCAACGTGCTCCAGCCAGTTTCGATTTGTGACCGTTGGATATGCGATACCACATCCGTTCGACACGTGTCCTAAAGTGGTCCTTTGGATATGCGATGTCGTCCACGTGGCGAGCATCCAACGATCCGAGTTGATAAAAGGGCAAAACGTTCACGATTCCAAAGCCCAAGCTCTATTTGGATATTCTTAGCATTTTACTTTTGTGCATTTGGAGTGGAATATCCAAGGCTTACATGTGGGGTTATGCATCACAGTTAGCCCACGCACGATATACGTCGAGGCGATGACAACTTCGGTTTTAAATAAACGACGGTTACAAGTATTGCTAATATAGGAAATGCCAGGCATCCAGTTACTCATTTTGCGGGTGACCATTCACAAGTTTTGAGCCACTTTTCATACCTATCAAGCATTAATATAAACCGGTTATAAAACTTGCAAGCTCTAGGTATCAATATCACAATACGTAGGCCCAAAACCACCAATTATAAACATGTTGATTTTATAATTGCAAAAACACTCGTATATATCTCTATGCATTTGACCAAAACTTGTTCTGTCTACAATTGGTGGGCTTTGGCACTCAGTACAATCACCTTTGTCCCTA
Organism: Diphasiastrum complanatum; assembly: GCA_029204225.1. Classification (NCBI taxonomy): domain Eukaryota; kingdom Viridiplantae; phylum Streptophyta; class Lycopodiopsida; order Lycopodiales; family Lycopodiaceae; genus Diphasiastrum; species Diphasiastrum complanatum. The sequence continues at coordinate 15,531,186 of CM055112.1, forward strand.
TACTCGAGCTTTAGTAGCCTCATGACTATCTGCTCAATTTGAGCAATTTATGTAAAGTGTTTTCTTAATTTTAGCCCAAAAATGGTAGTTGAGGCCTTTTGTAGATGTATATCACCATGTAGCTGTAATTCGAGCCTCTAGTTGTACCAACGACAAGTCCCACACAATTCACAACCCACGAGAGATTAGTGACGGCTCTATGTGCATTTACTCTTCATTGCTTAAGAGCATTGAATACGTTGAGAGTGGCATTCATCAAAAATCTGCAATATTGGATGTAAAGTTGGTAGATTGTGTGATTTTACAGTAAAACAACGACATGGAAGAGACAAGCCGATAGAATGTGAATTTTGAATCCCATAAAAAACTTCACAAGCACCTTATGGCCCATAAAAGAATGTGTAAAGAAGTCGAAGGAAATAATTAGAGACTATAAACAATAAAAATTGTAAGCCACAAAAAAAATCCTAAAACGCTTTGCCAACCCTTTACACTTGAGAAAGGATTTTTAAGTGACCTTTGCATTAGGTTAAGTCGTCGTTCAATTATGGATCATATGGCCATTTAATATAATGCACAGGTTATTAAAAAATCTATTTTTCCAAGATCTAAAGTCTAATCCACTTAATAAATAGGGACATCATAAGAAGTTCCAACTAGTATTGATATGTTGTAGCTATGAAAGTTAATGTTGCAATATTTGTTTGTGACTAAATGTTCGAGCTCACAACACACATAAGCTTAACTACCATCCGAACAACAAAAAGCGTTGATTTTGTAGCTGAAGCGCATGTAAAAGTAGAGGGCTTTGGACATTGTATAAAAATGGCTAGTTTTTTCCTATCCAATTCTTCGACGTGATCAACTATTTGAAAATGCAACAAAAATAACTCCTTGCTAGTTCGTTAATTCAACAAATCCATCATGTGTACGATTTTACAATAAAAAAAAGAGGTGCTAGAAAAGTTTACTCCTTAGACATACAAATAGGTCACATGCAATAGTTTCAAAAGGGCCTCTCGCAACTAAGGGGAGAACATTTGAGGACTTTATAAGCAAAAGCTTTGAACTTTAGGCTTTGGATATTACAACTAATTTTAAAACAAGAAATCCAACTAGTGTCAATTGTCTTGATTTTTTAAACTACTCATCTAGCAAGGTAAAGGGAGGAGAGCTCAAATATAAAGAAGAGAAAGTGCTTAGGATGAAGCACATCATGTTTAGTAAGAACATATGTCCTACAAATATCAATAAAAATAAAAGCAAAAAAGAACTAGCAAGGAACACCAAACTGTTGGAGTTAATCTTCACTCCTACTCACCTGAATTCATTTCTTGAGTACTATCATACTATGTAAATATTCTCTCTACAACAACATGTAGCCTTACTCGCATAAGTCGAACAGTCTGTTTATACATCACCTTCCTCAACTTTGACATATCCGACATCTAAGCATAGCAGCATCAACTTCAACTTCCCCGACTTTGACATACCTGACTTCTAAGGAGAGCAGCATCAACTTCGACTTCATCAACTCAAGGGCAAACGGTCAACTCGACTCATTTGACTCCCTTGACGTCCATCGACTGTCACCACTCAATATGAAGCTCTCGCTCTACTATGTCCAACATAGACCATATCACCGTTCACTTTGCAGTAACTGCACCACTTCACGACCATTACTCTTACAATTGTACTACAACTGATGTATATATATACACAATAACAAAAGCAAGAAAAATGATGGATAAACAACGAAAAACACCATAGGTGAACCACACGGAGTCAATCAAACAGCGGAAGCGTGAATCAAAGTTCCTCCGTGAACTCCATTGCATCAGAGTATTTGATTCCATAGGATCAGAGATTATTAGAAAGAGAGAGAGAAGTAATTCAAGAATAGAGATATTATTCAATCCGTAATCAACATAGTAGGATCACAGCACATAGTGCATTACTATTGTGAACCATTTTCAAATACAGGATAATGATCTGATTGTTGTATTTACGACAACTAATACACATATTTTCTATTTTCTTTACATGTGTTTGCACTGATGAATGCTTTCTGATAATTTACTTCTCTAACTCTGATGCTCGTTTCCACGACTCATTCAAAATATCTAACTCGAAGGAAACATGGCTGTCATAGACGCCTAATTGTATCGTTGCCTTCATGTTGTCTCAGACACCTACAAAGATATTCTTTTGATCGTTCTAAGAAATAGTCTGAATCAACAGTTTGCAAAGATCCTATTCTAATTTAACGTTGTGTGTTCTCTTGTTTGGAGTTTATATTCAGCAAGAGTGGTAAATAATTTTCTCAAACGCTTGTATCACCCCAATAAGTGGTATTAGAACTAGCAAGCACACCTTTAGAACCCAATTAGTGGTATCATAGCCCGGTTCAAACTATTATCGTATTCACAACTAAGTAACCAATTCTTAGATTGTTCACTTTCTCGAGAAAGAAGTTCATGTTGCTCAAGATGAGTGAAGGGACCTAGTCATTGATCATCCGAATGAATTTAAACAACTACTTAATCAGTTAGTTGCAGCAGGTTCGCTAGATGAAGATGCTAACATGTCTCTTTTGTCCAATCTTCCTCTCTCTTACGACAACTTAGTATTGCTTTTGAGAAATGCTCCTGACCTATCTCTACAAAAGTTGACAGCAAGTTTATTGTAGGAAGAAGTAAGAAGGAAAAGCTTGTCTACATCGAATATGAAGACAATCGCCCTTTAATCGAATAAGCAACAGTCCTAGAAGAAGAGAACTTGAAAGGACAAGAAGACAAAAGCTGAGCAGACCAATTCAAATCAGCAACTACAATAGCACAATCGGCAACATCAAAAGCCGAAAACCAAGTTTTTATGTAAGTACTACAAGAGAACAACCACGACATCAAGGATTGCCGAGTTCTCAAGCACAACGAAGCAAAGAAGAAGATGCAATAGCATAATGGAGGATCTGATTCTGCCAGAACTTCTCATGAAGACCTAACACTGCTAATGATACAAAATGAAGAAAGTAAAGATGCCCTTCTATGGTATCTCGATTCAGGTGCTTCTCAGCACGTGACTCCATGCAAGTTCCTATTCAAAGAACTCACACTAGCATATTCGAAGTATGTTTACTTCGGTGACTCAAGTACACTTTAGATTGGAGGCCAAGGATCTATACGCTTTCATCTTCGAAATGGTAACTCGACATTTTAGGAAAGGACTCTAGCAACCATAATATGATTTAGTGCCCTCGAAGTCATCTCGCTCAAAGTCCTAGCACCCTTTCAAGAGTCGACAATATAGAGGTCCTATAACCTACGAGTCAAAAGGATGCATTCCTCATAGTGATCAAACAACTAAAAAATGATTCTTGATAAGAGATGCAATCAATCATTTGTAGACTAGATCGCTGAAGAATCATCTTAAAAAAGGAAAAACAATTAGATTCAACACGGGAGCAATATCATTTGAAAAGCCTAGTTTCACAATAGGTCCAACCCTAACTCTTTCTTTAGTGTTGTTGAAACAACACGTTGCCAGAACGATTTGGAAAACAAAGCATGCGTTATCATGCATTTGGCACACTCGAATAAGGTCCTATTCTTCCTTTGTGCCAGTCCATTCGATTGTGGAGAATAGAAAGCAGCAAACTGTTGCTCGATGCCATTGGCTGAGTAGTAGTCCTTGAACTCGTTTGAGATGTATTCACCGCCATTGTCGCTCCTAAGAGCTTTGATCTTCTATCTGTCTGCAACTCAGCATTTGCTTTGTATTTCTTGAAGAATTGGAATGCTTCAGAAAATACACGACAGTTGTTTTGGAATAGTCATCTATGAAAGTAATAAAGATTTTAGCACCAAGCAATGATGGTGTTTGCATTGGGCCACATATATCAATATGTACAATGTCTAGCAAATCCTTAGATATGTGTTCTTTATTCGACTTAAATGGCCTTCTTGCCTACTTTCCTATGATACAACTTTGGCAGACAAGAGGGTCAGCAATTCGATAGTCCAAATCATGAACTAAAGAATGTCTTACCTATTGATACATGATTAAGGTGACCAAGTTTATAATGCCAAATTAATTCTTTATTAATAAATGCTAATTTTCTTAAAGCACAATCAGTCGCAGAGTTACAATGACTAAGCCTATAGAGATATCCTTGCCTCTTTCCGAGTGCAAAAATCCTCTTGCTTTTATCAAAAATACAACAAGAATCTACATGAAACTCTATCTTATGTCCTAAGTCTGTAATTCGACTGACCTGACAACAAATTTGTCGTCAAGTTTGGGACATAGAATACATTTGGTATCAATTTTGATAGTCCAATTTGAAATTTTATTCTAATAGTACCTTCACCTTCAATCCTGGGTGAGCTGACGTTTGAGTGAATTTCTTGGTGTTGGACCATTCTTGATGGCTTGTCATATGTTGCGTTGCTCCAGAATCGAGGAACCATTCTTTCGATTGTTCTCGACATCGTGATGGTTCACCATGAAGGCTTCCTACTCGTCGTCGTAGTCTTCTTGGACCTTCTGCTCAGTGTTTGCTGCATGGGCTTGCTGATTCGGCTGTTTCTTCTTGTCGTTGTTGAACTTCAAGATTCGACAGTCTTGGATTTCATGGTTCATCCTCTTGCAGTACTTGTAGGAGAGTCTTTTCTTGTTTTGAGTAGGTTGCTGATTCTGGGTCTTTTGTGACTTATTCTGATTGTTGTCGATTTGTAGGACAACTCTCTTCTTTTGTTGCTTCCTTGTGTTCTTCTTTGAGAATAATGCGTGCGAGTCATTGATGGAAGACGAGGATGCTCCATTCTTTCTTGTCTCCTCTTGCAGCAACATGATTATGACTCTGAACAATGTAATCTCTTAGTGTGTGGAAATCATCATCACCCAAGTTTTATATGAGGATGGCAGATTGGACAATAAGGTCATTACAACGTCAGAGTCTTCGATCACTCAACCTATTGCCGCCATCTGCTCCAATAGAGTCTTATATTGATTAATGTGATTATGAATAGAATCACCTTCTGTCATTTTGAGTGATAAGAACTTTCTCCTCAGATGCAGCTTTGAAGTGACATCCCTCACTTCGTACAGTGTGTTTAATATATCCCAAACCTCTTTCGAAGATCGGGCTTGTCTGATGTGGCCAATCTATGTGTTGGAGATGTTAAGGGTGATCACGGCGAAAGCCTTGCCATCCCTGAGCTTCCACTTGGATATTGACACTGGGAATAGTTTGGTTCTAGTGACTATTTTTCAAAGCTCCTTGGCCATCAATACTACCCTCATCTTGAATTTTCATAAGTGGTAATTTGAACCATTGAGTTTTTCTACCATTAGAGCAGATTGTGATTGCAAATCCATCTGAAATTCAGGATGAGTGTATGCAAATAGTAGATTATATGACTGGAAACAATCATAGCAAGTGTCTACTCTTCATCGGAATAATCGTTTTGATAATGTAAGCTCTAATTTCATCTCAAAATAATCATAGAGTAAAATTAAAGCTCTGATACCGTGTTGGGATTTGTCGTAGCGCACGCAGCGGAGGCGAAGCATGTAGAATTCTCGGTGCATGCCCTAATTTATACCGAATTCAGACCGACTTTGACAGATCGAAGTCTATCCTACTTGATCACAACTTCGAAGTCACTGGATCGACATGATCGATGTGAAAATTGTCAACATTTCCTTGTCTAGTTTTAGGCCAAAATTGCTAAAAATGGCACATAGTTTAGGATCTGACTTTTCACACGTGTGAAACAGGTCTAGATATTTTTAGTAAGTGTATTTTTTCAGTATGAAGAAGTGTCAAACTTCAAGACCTTCGAAATGAGTCCATTTTCATGTATTTTGGACATATATGCCAATTTTACCTATATAGGGCATATTTTAGGTAAGGAGGGTCTAGAGAGAGGAGAGAGAGTCATCTCTCTCAGCTATATATAGCAGGTAGGCCGTGGAGAAACAGGTTGGAGCAGTTCCATTGTATTCATTTGCTTAATGAGAGATTTTTCTATTGGGTTCTCCTTCCATTGTTGGCATTGTGTAGTGATTGAGTTCAAGCTTTGTGTGTATGATCTTAGGTGCTTTCCAAAAGTGGTAGGCTGATGTATTATGGACTGTATAATGCTATTTTGGGCCGCACTTGATGTTTATGGAAGTTTCCATTTGTGATAAATGCTTTTTGATCAAGTTCTTTGCATTCTAGGTAGCATAGAATGTGTTGCCAATTCCTAGCTTATGTAGTTTGGAGTGCAAGCATTCAAGCCAATGATCTTGGAGTTTAGATCCACTTAGGATCTGTATTTTTCACATGGTATCAGAGCTGGTTGGCTTCTATTCATAGTAAGTATTCCATTTTTGGTGATATTTGGATGTTTGATCAAGTTCTAGCATGATTTTGCATTGCTTTGTTGATCAAATCTTACTAACCTTTGTTTTGTGAGTTGAACTTGTGGATCAAAAGCATATTTCAGGTCTATTGAAGATCAGAGGCTGAAAAGAAACTATTTTGGATCAGATCATAACACCTAATCATTTGTGATTGTGAGGCTTGTGCATATTCAATACTAACAATGTTCTTTTCAATCCTATTGTTGACAATCTCCATTCTTGGATGAACACTCTCCTTAAGTGGATGAAACTTCTCCTTAAGTGGATGACAAATGCTCTTTTGAGTGAGTTGTAATTCTCCTAAAGGCTGAGCAAAGCTCCCATTTGGATGAAAGATCCCCTTTTTTGGGTGAACATATTGTAAGCTCCATTGTGAAGAGCATATTGTAAAGATTGTCATCAATTTTGGCATAAATTTTGGTGTACTTTGTTGAGCATGTAAGTAACTCTCCTTATGTAATTTGATTGGAGCATTTGCTGGAAGGTGTTAACCATTATGCAAGTGTGTTTTCAGGTTCTTAACAGGTTGAGGAACATTCTCATGTGAAGTGATCTTAGATCTACATCTAAACACCAAGATTTGACAAGATAGTGAAGCTAGTCTTGTGATTCACTAAGTGTGCTCATTCATTCACCTCTAAATCTTGTATTTATCACTTGCTGGAGTTTATAAACTTTTAGAAGTGTGGTTTACATGTGGTTTTACAGGTTGAATCAATATCTTAGTGTGTTGATCATATGTTGATCAAGTTTGTTCATTACTAGGTAATCTTGGCATCCTAGTTTTGGGTATTTTCTAAGAATGCAAGTAACTCTTCATACCATAACTTGATTTGGTCACTTGCTGGAAAGTTTGAGAGCTTAAGCAAGAGTGTGTTCAGGTTGGTTTGATTTTGTAATCCATTCTTAGTGTGTGCAAAGTGTTGCATGTGTTTCAATCTTCCTTTCTATGCTTGGAAACCATCTAGGTTCAAGATAGAAGTGTTTTAGGGTCCTAAATCTTCATAGATCTCTTTATCTATCATTTGTTGAGAGAAAAGTGAGTGCTAAGTGCTTTAGGACAAAACCTAAAAGTTGAAGAAACATTAGAATCATGGCTTCCAATGGTGGGATCATGCTAGAGTCTAGTGAAAGGTTGAGTTCATCAAACTACTCTACTTGGAAAGTGAGGATGGAGTCCTTACTTGAGTTGAATGAACTCATGGACATAGTTGCAGAAATTGAAGAGAGACCTCTCACACTTCAAGAGCAACAAAGGTTTGATAAGAAGGCCAAAAGGGCTCTTCATATCATTAAAATGAATGTTACAAATGAACTTCTCAAGGAAGTTGGAAAGTGTCAAAGTGCAAGTGAGGCATGGAATGCCTTAAAGAAGCTCTTTGAATCAAAGTCCACATCTAGGGTATTGACCCTAAGGAGACAAATATTTTCTAGTAGGCAAAGAGAGGGTGAAAGTGCTCATGCATTTATCTTGAGAGTTAAGTCCCTAAGTGATGATTTAGCATGCATTGATGAGAACATAAAAGATGGTGAAATAGTCCAAGTTATGTTGAATGGTTTGCTAAATGAACATGCTAACCTTGTGCAAAGTTTTGCCATTCAAAGAGTCTTGCCAAGTGTGGTTGACTTGCAAGAAATATTATTGGCTGAAGAACATAGGTTGCAATCAAAGCTTGATGGTGCATCCTTGCAAGGTGGAGGTGAAGAGGCTTTCTTCACAAAAGGCAAATTCAAGGGCAAAGGTAAAGGCAAAGGGAAATGGTCCAAAGGTGGTAACTTTGATCATGATGATCACTCTTCCTCTTCCTCTTCTACTAAGAACAATAAGTCAAAGTTCAAGTGCTTTTATTGTGGGATAAAAGGACATTTTGCAAATGAATGCCATAAGAAACAAAATGCTAGATCTAGGTTGAGATCTAATGTACTTCTTGGAGATGATAATTGTTGTGCTAACTTGGCAAGCTTTGGTGAATCTATGGTCAATTTTTTGGATCCATTGGATCTTGAAGATGCACTAGTGTTACCTACTAGTCATATGGAGTCATGTGGAGCTAAATTAGCATCATGTTTGTACTCTTCTACTCATGGACTTCCAAGGCTTGTTGGTTCTTCAATGGTGCTAGATGGCAAGTGCAAAAATGGAAAAGGTAAGGAAGGAGCTAACTTCATCAATGGAGTTGATGAAGATTCTTCTTTGGAAGTGATTGTTGCTAATGACTTGTTTGTTCATATGGAAAAAGATGGAGATGCTAAGTGTCATTCTTTGCAAGAAGATGGTTGTTCTTCTAATTCTTTTCATATTGATGTATGTAATCATGTGGGAAAAGATGATGGTGCTTTGAGCATGCTTGAAGGAAATGGTTCTTTTACATCTTTTTGTGATAAAGTCATTTGTGCAACAAGTGGTGTCACATTTCTTCATAAAAAGAGTAGATCAAAGGTTTCTATCATGAGACTTGGTGAGGGAGATCACAAGTCAAAAGGAAGAGAAGTATGTGAAGTGTTCAAAGTAGGATGTACTTTGAATGATGTTTTTATGAACGATAGTGAGGAAGAATCATTATCATATGACTCATTACCTAAATGATTGAGTAGAAGTTCATGTTTGAAAAGAGAGAGTACTTCAATCACTCTTATGTTGAAGGTACTAAGGATTCTTTTCTTGGCTTCTAATATTCAAGAGTCTTCTACTTCTTATGGTGCAACTATCAAGAGGGAGGTTTCTAACTTTTGTGGTGCTAGCATTAAGAGGGAGTCTTGTGAAGGAAAGGGCAATGGAAGAGTGGTTCTTGGGAAGATCCAAAGCATGGATCTAACATCTCTTCATCAACTCAAAGCATTCTATGATTGCGGTGGATTGTTCATTCATGGTCAAGATGGCAAAAGGTTGGTTGAAGAAGACTACATGGAGCAACTCAAGTGGCAACTTCTTCAAGGCAAGGGAGATATCATTGGTGAGCTTATTGAGGTTTGTTATGAACTCAAGAGGGCTGTTTTGATTAGGTTTGATACTCATCTTCACCTACTCTACTTCATGTTAAATGGAAATGTTGGAATCTATCTTTTGGTTTATGATGGTGGCATTGTTTTCACTAACTATAGTGAAGGGTCAAATTTGAGCATTGATGAGATCTTGTGGGATCTTAATCATGTGTTTGAGAGGGAGTATCTTCAGAGTTTCAGATCTGAAGATGTTCACATATGCAAGATCTTTGATGTCTTATTGGAAGATCAAGAGGTTGATCTTGGATTGCTTCATCAACACCAAGAGACAAGTGGCAATTCGAAGCTAGTGAAAAGCATCAAAGAAGAGACAAATGGTCAAGGCATTTTGGATCTGTTTTTACAGGTTCTTGAAGGTTCAAGTAAGGTCTTTGGAGCTGCAAGGAAGTGTCTTCTTACTCTACCTCACTTGCCTAATCTCATGTATGAACATTGTTATGTCAATGTGTTGAAATTGTCAAATTTCAATAAAACTAGTTCCATAGTTTTGCATCCTTTGGATCTTGGAGATGGAATAGTTATCATTGCTGGTTTGTATGATCAAGTACATGAATTCATTCAGATCTTGAAAGGTATTGAAGTGGTCAATATGTTTTCTTTTGAACAAAGTTCAAGATCTAGTATTCTAGTGTTGGCAAATTGGCAACTTGTTGACATTGTAGGATCAAGCGTTGTGTGCAAATCTTGTGGAGGTACTTCAAGTATTTCAAGTTCAGTTTTTGGTCATTCAAATGGAGTAGGGAACACATCTTTTTGGCATTCATTCACTCAAAGGCTTTCATGGATTGAAGATCTACAAAGGCAAGGTGGTGATGGAAGTTCATTCATGGAGATACATGTTGCATTCACTATATGTATAGTGAAATGTGGAGGAGGCATGCAAACACTTGTTGATCACTTTCATTTACAACTTGTTTGCTGCTATTTTACAGAGAAACCAGAGATGGATACATGGAGGAATTCATTAATTGAGATTCTATGTTCTTTTACATGTACCATTTTTATGATTCTATGTAAAATTGATGTAAGAAATAGTGAAGCATCCTATATGGACACTATTATCTATATCAATTATGTTGTGTCCTATTTTGTACATATTAGGATCCTTGAGAAGAGATCTATTCTGATGATGGAGATCATTCTTAAGTTGGAACAAAGTAGTGTTGTAAAACTAGCAAGTTAAGTTGAAGAGGGAGTGTGAAAATTGTCAACATTTCCTTGTCTAGTTTTAGGCCAAAATTGCTAAAAATGGCACATAGTTTAGGATCTGACTTTTCACACGTGTGAAACAGGTCTAGATATTTTTAGTAAGTGTATTTTTTCAGTATGAATAAGTGTCAAACTTCAAGACCTTCGAAATGAGTCCATTTTCATGTATTTTGGACATATATGCCAATTTTACCTATATAGGGCATATTTTAGGTAAGGAGGGTCTAGAGAGAGGAGAGAGAGTCATCTCTCTCAGCTATATATAGCAGGTAGGCCGTGGAGAAACAGGTTGGAGCAGATCCATTGTATTCATTTGCTTAATGAGAGATTTTTCTATTGGGTTCTCCTTCCATTGTTGGCATTGTGTAGTGATTGAGTTCAAGCTTTGTGTGTATGATCTTAGGTGCTTTCCAAAAGTGGTAGGCTGATGTATTATGGACTGTATAATGCTATTTTGGGCCGCACTTGATGTTTATGGAAGTTTCCATTTGTGATAAATGCTTTTTGATCAAGTTCTTTGCATTCTAGGTAGCATAGAATGTGTTGCCAATTCCTAGCTTATGTAGTTTGGAGTGCAAGCATTCAAGCCAATGATCTTGGAGTTTAGATCCACTTAGGATCTGTATTTTTCACAATCGATTCCATAGCCATGCACGTATTAATTTGATTTAGATTTAGCTTTGCGAAAGTGTATTATGTGTTTTTACAAGTAGAGGTGAGGAAGTCCTCCAAATCCAAGGTAGAGCCTCCAAATGTCCTCCAAGCAACCTGCAAGCTTCAAAATGCTCCCCAACCCCAAGCTAGGATGCCTCCACCTGCAAGTAAGGATCTGCAAGCCTCCAAGGATCTCTCCTCCACCTGTGTCCCTGCTCTTTAAACACAAAGATAGATAACAAGCTGGCCTCAAGTATTCACCACCCAACCATAGCTAGATCCAAGTTCCAAGCAAGACCTATCTAGCACCCCCTTGCTAACCATAAACAAATCACAAGCATACTACAACAATCCATAGCATTCTCAAGATCCAAACCCTACTTATGTCCCATACCATAAGCAAGATCCAACCTCAAGCATACTACCACAAGAAAGCACTCTACACACTAGTAGCAACACTAGAGCATAAGCCAAGCAAACAAGAGAGATCCCCCCTCCCCCCCCTCCAATGGGCTCCCTACTACCCTCATATAGATGGCCCATGGACCCCTCCAATGCACTATGGAGTTCCATGCTCATCCAATGAGAGAGAGAGAAGCCTAGGGGAGTTAAAGAATCTCCAAGAGCTTCCATAGGCTTATGGAATATCAAAAGACTTCTTCCATAACCTATGACTTTTTGAATGTCTTTCTTGTGGGAGTTGGAAACTCAATGGACACTTTAGAAGGGCGGCCTCCTACTAGGTCCCATTGCCCAAGTTGTGCAACTATACTTTGGTCCTAGACCAATACAATGATATGGTTCAAGGTTGAGGCCCAAGGTTTAGAAAAATAGTCATCCAATGACTTTCTAACACCTCTCTAGGTTCCATACCTCCATCCAAGGCATAGACACCTACCTGCCCTTAACCAAGGACACTAGTACCTTAATCTAAGATACCTACCCTTAATACTAAGGGTACCCCTTATCCAAGGGTCACGTGACTCCATACCTCCAACTAAGGTATAGTCATTTGCCTACTCTTATCCAAGGGCACATACCCTTAATCCTAAGGGTACATTGCCATTTAGCCCCCAATACTAAATGGACTATTAGGGGTCTGAAGTACTGCTAGTTACATAGGTATGTAACATTCTTTCCCCCTAAACTTAAATTTTTCCTTGTAGGGAAAAATTTGGAAAATTCTTCTGGAGATCAGCCTCCTTTTCCCAGGTATCCTCCTCTTCTGATTTGCCCCTCCACCTGACTAAAAATTCTCGAAGCACTCTACTCCGTAGAGTTCTTTGCCGGCTATTAACAATCGCCTCGGGTTCAGGTGGTCCACTCACAAACTCATCACGAAGAAGTTCCACTAGATCTTCCACAGGGACCAGGGTCTCCCCAACCCCCAACGAGGGTTTCAACTTACTAACGTGAAAAACATGATGAATTCCAACGTTAGTTGGAATTCTAGTTTGTATGCGACCATGTTTATCACTTGGATAACCTTAAAAGGACCGCAATACCTAGGTGCCCACTTTGCACACTTAATAGTTTTCAAGCTCCTAGAGTGACTAGGGATTCTCAAAAACACCCAGTCATTGACCATGAATACCTTGTGATTTCGAGATAGATCAACATAGTGCCTTGCCCTGTCCTGGGCACTTCTTATGCTATCTTTAGCCAGCTGTAACATTTCCTGCATATCCGCAAGAAAATCAGCTGTGGCTTGCACCCGTAGCTTTTCATGCCAACACTAATTGGTGATCGAGGTTGAAAACCATACATAAGCATGAAAGGGCTGAATCCGGTCGCTGAATATTTTGCACTGTTATATGCAAATTCCACCAGTGGAAGGTACTGTTCCCAATCAGACTGCCGATGGCCCACATATGCTCGAAGCATATCCTCCATCATCTGATTGGTCCTTTCCATTTGACCGTTTGATTCTGAATGATCTGTAGAACTCAAACTTAAAGTTGTTTCCAACTTTTCAAATACTGCTTGCCAAAAATTCCCAGTGAATTTTGGGTCACAGTCACTTACAATATCACAAGGCAGCCCGTACAGTCGAAAAAGCTTCTCAACAAATAGTTGAGCTAGTTCTGAAGCTTTAACAGTAGTTTTCGTTGGAATAAACTGAGCAAACTTCGTAAGTCTGTCAAACCCAAGCCGAATCGTGGACCTTCCCTGTACGTGGAAGCCCGACCACAAAATCCATGGATATACTTTCTCACTTTCCGGTTGGAATATCTAAAGGATGTAATAGGCCACTAGCTTTTAGTCTCTCTGCTTTATTTAATTGGCACGTAGTACATTTAAGTACATAGGCCTCTACCTGACTTTTCATCTTAGGCCACCAAAATTGCCTTTGAACTAGGTCAAGTGTTCTTTGTATACCCGGATGTCCTGCGCATGGACTATCATGACACTCATGCAAGATTTGGGCCCTTACAATGTCATTCTCTGGTACACACACCTTTCATTTACAAAACAAAATCTTGTTTCAAATCAGGAAATCCGTTTCAGTATTTTCCTGATTCGAGGAATCTTGCAAACCTGAATCGACCACCGAAAGTACTTGTTGCCAATACTTTCCAAAAAAAGGATCAGACTCATATAGTCCTTGAAGAGACTGAAACAACTCCGGTTCAATAACAGTAAAGCACAACTGATTAATAACCGGTAACCGACTCAAAGCATCCGCTAGAGTATTTTGACTTCCTTTACAATAACGTATAGAAAAGTCAAAGATTTGTATCAGCTCAGCCCATCTAGCTTGCCTCTCCTTTAAATCTATAGCATCACAGAAATATCGAAGAGTCTAATGATCCGTCAAAACTTCAAATTTGGCTCCATACAAATAATGTCGCCAAATTTTCAAGGAATGAACAATTGCAAACAGTTCCTTCTCATAGGTACAATATCTAGATTGAGCAGGATTGAGTTTCTTGCTATCATAAGCCACAGGATGTCCATCCTGCATCAAAACAGCTCCAATAGCATAATCACTAGCATCGGTCTTAACCACAAAAGTCTTATTAGGATCGCCAATGATTAGTATTGGTGCCGAAGTGACACTTTTCTTAAGCAACTCAAAACAATTATTCATCTCCTCCGTCCACACCACTAGTGGACTCTTAGCCCTCCGGCTTAGTTTCTTATAGCCTTTCAAGGCCTGGGTAAGGGGAAATGCCAATCGAGCAAATTGGGGAATATGCCGACAGAAAAATCCCACAAACCCCAAGAAAGACTTGATTTCTCGAACTGTGGTGAAAATAGGCCAATCAATAACCCTCTGGATACGATCAGCCTCAATCTCCACCCCCCGTTTGGAAATCTTATGCCCCAAGTAGGACAATTCCTTCGCAAAAAAAAGTCATACATAGACTCGTTGGCAAAGAGCTTTTCCCTTCTTAGGATGTCCAGACAATCCTAAGATGCTCTTTATGTTTCGCCAAAGTCTTACTGAACACTAGGATATCATCTAAGAATACCACTACGAATCTTTCCAAATATGGCCTGAACAAATCGTTCATCATCAGCACCAAAAATTCGTAGTGACCAAAGCGAGTTCAAAACCCGATTTTGGTATATCTTCTGCCTTAATGCGTATCTGATGGAATCCCAACCTTATATCTATCTTGGTAAAGTACCCAGCATCACCAAGATAATCCATTAGGTCATCCATCCGCGGCAGTGGATATCTATTCTTAACAGTTACCTTGTTCAATTTCTTTACTTTTAATGCACTTAAGGTCATTAGGTCCAAAGACTAAAGAACTAAGGACAAAATACATCCATCTCATTACTTTGAGATTCATTACCTGAGGTAGAAGCTGGTTATTTGACGCAATCTCGTGCAAGGTGACCCTCGCCATTGCACTTGAAGCACAGGTTCTTCTTACGAGCTTCAGCTTTATCAATGCCACCTTGATGGTTTTTAAAGTTTTTTTCTTGGTTTTCTTAAGATTGTTGGAATTGGGATGTGTTTCACTAACAGCTTCCCTATCCCCCCCCCTCTTAAATTGAAAACCTGCTTTCTGCTCATTAGGCTGTTGACGTGGCTTAGGTGTGTCATCAAAGTATTTTGCAGCCCTAATAGCATCTTCTAGGGTTTTTGGATGGTTTCTATGAACATCCACTTGATAATCTTTTGGTAACCCATCAATAAACATTAACATTTGTACCTTAGGCAGAATATCACTATAAAGTGGATTCAGGTGTTCATGAAAATATTGAATAAATTGTTCCAAACCTTTATTCATGGTTAGATGACTCAACTTTTGGAAGTATTCATAGTCATCTAAAAGTGGTAGAAAATAATTCCTAAAAAGCTCAATCATCCCATGTACAAGGTTGATTGCCCTTTGCAACTAAGTCATCCCACCAAACTAAGGCTCTTCCTTCAAGGAACATAGTGACAGTGGATAGCTTATCAGATTCAGGGAATTGGTTCATGGCAATACTTGTTCCAAACATTCAGCCAAGAACTTACCACTTGTAAGTTCCTATCCTTCTTCTCCCCCTTAAACACTTTTACAAGAGGTGGAACTACATGCTTCTTTTGATTGACTAACCTAGACTCTAAGTCTTGGTCTCTTTGATTAGTTTCAAGAAGCTGTTTATTAGTGGCTTGAATTTGTTGGTGTAAAAGTTCAAGAGCTTGTGCCACATTAGATGGGTTTGATAGATCAAATGTTGGGTTTTCATTGGTTTGATCCATTGGGGTTGCTTGTGTGTTTTCCTATTATGCAAATACAACAACAAGTGCTCAAATTAGAATGATAGAAATGCTTCAATTGTTACATCCAATGCAAATAAAAAACATTTACTTCTATTCATTCAATCTTATTGTTTGTAAGCTCAATCCAAGCCTACTATTTGCAAGCTTAAGAGGAAAATAACAACAAGCTGCATTTGCCTTAATCAAAAGCAAAAATGAAAACCAAATCTTTATGTAAACTTCAATTAACTAATCCAAACTAATGTTTACATAAAGTTCCCATTCCCATCCCAGTTCCACTTGTCATTTCAAAAGCAACCAAAGTTTTCACATTTCTCACTATTCTAGATTTCCAAAACCAAGAAACTAGTGTCTAGAAATGGATAACTAATGAAGCTTTATGAAAACTTCAATTTTCAGATCTGATTTTCAGATTTACAAGTCTGAAAATCAGAACTTCAAAATGACAAAAAACAGAATTTCAAAACTTGTTTTATGCACAAAGTTACACTACCATTCCCTTCCTACGTTGCCATCTTCATGAAACTAGGAGATAGAAAGGTGTAACTAATGAAGTTTGAATGAAAACTTCACTTCTTATATCTGATTTTTAGATTTACAGGTCTGAAAATCAGAACTTTAAAATGAAAATCAGAACTTCAAACACTTCATTTATGCAAAAAAAAACACTAGTTTTGATCAAAACATATAGCTAGAGTCAATCTTTTTGCCAAAAAAAAGTTTGTGTATGTAGAGGAAGACTTCCTCTACCCATCCCACAAATCTTTTTTCAGAACTTTTAAAAACCCGAAGCCCACTTTAAAACTTCTCTAACATGATAAAAAATCAGCCCCTAAACAATTCTATAAGCATCACTACTCTCTTCCAAAGAGAACTAGAATCATTGGGTACTTCAACTACAAGCTTCCTACAACTAGAAAAGCCTATAATCTTCCCCAAAAAAATTAAGTTGGTGATCTTAATAGAACTTGAAGAAGGTTAGAAAGGTTACCATCCTCTGTCTAGCTCTGATACCACTTTTACATGTAGAGGTGAGGAAGTCCTCCAAATCCAAGGTAGAGCCTCCAAATGTCCTCCAAGCAACCTACAAGCTTCAAGATGCTCCCCAACTCCAAGCTAGGATGCCTCCACCTGCAAGTAAGGATCTGCAAGCCTCCAAGGATCTCTCCTCCACCTGTGTCCCTACTCTTTAAACACAAAGATAGATAACAAGCTGGTCTCAAGTATTCACCACCCAACCATAGCTAGATCCAAGCTCCAAGCAAGACTTATCTAGCACCCCCTTGCTAACCATAAACAAATCACAAGCATACCACAACACTCCATAGCATTCTCAAGATCCAAACCCTACTTATGTCCCATACCATAAGCAAGATCCAAACCTCAAGCATACTACCACAAGAAAGCACTCTACACACTAGTAGCAACACTAGAGCATAAGCCAGGCAAACAAGAGAGACTCCTCCCCCCCAATGGGCTCCCTACTACCCTCATATAGATGGCCCATGCACCCCTCCAATGCACTATGGAGTTCCACGCTCATCCAATGAAAGAGAGAGAAGCCTAGGGGAGTTAAAGAATCTCCAAGAGCCTCCATAGGCTTATGGAATGTCAAGAGACTCCTTCCATAACCTATGACTCTTTGAATGCCTTTCTTGTGGGAGTTGGGAACTCAATGGACACTTTAGAAGGGCGCCCTCCTACTAGGTCCCATTGCCTAAGTTGTGCAAGTATACTTTGGTCCTAGACCAATACAGTGATATGGTTCAAGGTTGAGGCCCAAGGCATAGACACCTACCTGCCCTTAACCAAGGACACTAGTACCTTAATCTAAGACACCTACCCTTAATACTAAGGGTACCCCTTATCCAAGGGTCACGTGACTCCATACCTCCAACTAAGGTATAGTCATTTGCCTACCCTTATCCAAGGGCACATACCCTTAATCCTAAGGGTACATTGCCATTTAGCCCCCAATACTAAATGGACTATTAAGGGTCTGAAGTACTGCTAGTTACATAGGTATGTAATAGGTGTGGAAACAAGCAAAAAAAAATCGATGCATGCTATCAATCATATGAATACAACTTAATCTACGAATAAGTTTATTTGCAAGTAAGAAGCACTCTGAACATGAATAAAATGAACATTTAGTATGACATACATGACCTAAATTACTAGAACAATGATTATTCAGTCGTGAAGAACATATAGTCTGAATGCAGACAGAGTTGCGTTCTGTCTGAATCAATATTCTGTAATAACGGAGAGAAAGAACAAAAAAATTGCACTTTGGATGCTCGATTGAGCGACTTGGATAGACGATTGAGCTATTTCAATGTTTGTGGAGCTTAACCGAGCAACTAATAAGTTGTTAAATATATACATGGCTAACTAATTAAAAGAATAGTTAATCTATACTTTACAATTAGGATTAAGGCACTACGTGCTATTGGTAGTCACCTTCGGATGATATTAAATTTTGTTCTGTTGTGATGAAGGTACTGATGACGTGCCGATTGTTCAAGTCGACTTTTGGAGTTGATATTGACATACGAGTAATTGGTGAAGTGGAATTGTCGATGTTGGGTGTCCGATGAATAGTGGGTGTGGGCTGAGTAGATGTGACCAATGAATAGTCGGAGTAGGCCGAATAGTCGAAGGATGGCCGAATAGTTAGTGTTAGCTGAGTTGTCAGGACAATGTCATCTATTCATTTGTATTTCTAAAAACTGTCAGGAAACAAGTGTATTTCTGTAGAGTATGCAACTGTACAAATATTTACAACAACTAGTGAATGGATATAGATTAGCAGAGAGATAGGGATGGAGAGGATAGAAATCCAACACTAGGAGCCTTGAAGTGATAGCGAGGAGCTTACAAGTGTCTATCAAATCTAGAACTTTTTCTAATGTTCTAAATTGGATTTACATGTAGCAATCTTTTCCCACCCTTTCATTTACCTATTCATGCAGTTAATCCAAATTAGAACACCCAGAAAGATACAAATAGAGGTCGCAAAGGAGCTTGTTATTAAGGCTATGACAAGAGATGAAAATTGTGAGAAATTTGAAATGAGTCACCAACAACTAGCAAAACTCTTGCGAGAAATGCAACCATTAGTGCAGACCAATAGATGCATAGGAGAAATTGTGTTCAAACAATTATGCTGAAGATTGTAATCATTATGTATGTGCTTATTATGAGTTGTCTAGTCTAAGTTATTGATTTGTTGATAATGAACGTTACTTTGTGTTTAAAATGTACACAATATGACCATCATCAGGTGTTGACCTTGTCAACTGGATGGCACGCACAAGAGATGGTGACTTGAGAAGGTCATGGGTGTGCTTCGACCATGTCAAACGTGTACAAGGATGGACAACTATGGTAGCACATATGTATGTGCCAACGTAACATATGTATACATATTGTTATATATATGTGCTATTCACTTATGATAACCATGTAGTCATTCACAACCTATGGATGCAATTTTATGCCCTAAGATGTTTTGCAAAAATTCTACTAGCATTTGTTTATTTGTTAACAATGTTCAAGAGCTCATGACAATCGCAACTTGGGAGATGAAAGAAGAAGACATAGAGGCACAAGTACTATTTTGGAGGATGCTAAACATTACAGTAACTCAAAAAGGCTTCCAAAAGCTTGACTTCCATGGCTTCATGATAGACGAAGCGCAAGCAAATTGAAGAGCCATCCGTGCATTATACAATGGAGGACCAAAAAATGTGTTGCACGATCAAGAGCGATCTTGTCTCTTCCATTGGGAGCAAAGTCTGCAAATACACACCACTCACTATATATTCAAGCAATATCAAAATGAACACAAGAATATGTGTCACAAGTGAAAGAATGCGGCAACAACAGATGAAGCTTTGTCACAATTCAAATTTATTAGAGCATGGTGGTCCAATGGAAAGGTAGCAGATGCAAATTTGCTTGCAATAAATAGTTGGTTGAGTTGGTGAAACGTACGCGCTATACACACTGGAGACATCTTCTAACTGGGGTAAGATGCTTATGCTATTTTATTGTTATCAAATATCTTGGTCTGAGACAAATGTACATGAAAAACTTTGGGCGATACGTATAATCAAACCAGGAATCAAAGTCAAGTGTATGGAATGGCTAGGAGCTTCAACAAAAAAGTGCCAAAAAGTATATTTGTAGTTGAAAGGGCACTCCAGCCCCTTGCTTTTTGGAAATGCGTGAATGAGTGGTGGTAAAACAAAAAAGTTCATGCGATTTTGTAATGATAGCGGAGACCATGCTCATCAATTGTTTGTGGACAACTTGAACTACAAGAACAAACTTGTTTATGTGAGGAGATGTTAGAAAGAGCTAGATTTGTTCTAGCTACTAACGAACAAGTCAATCTTCCAAAAAGCAGTCAAAGAAGGATCCACATTCGAACATGAATATCCAATGAGGCTTCAAAGAAAATAGATCTGGCTTTGAAACTACAAGCTAAAGTATTATCACTGACACTATTGAAACGTTTTGAGCACGAGGTTTTTTCATTGGAAAACGAAAATTCAGCCAAGCAACATGAAGCTTATGACGTACATATCTCAGAGAATCTTTCTTGTTCATGTCAAAATTTTCAATGGCGAAAAAGAACTGAAAAATCTTACCTTGCATGCAAACATATTTACTAAATTCTATTACGTGTGCCAAATCTAGACATTAACCACAATGTGTATGCACCAATCTTAGCTCAAAAAAAGTGAGCTACTCCAAATATTGTCTAGTAAACATACATATTGATATGAGAGATGTGACTAAGATTCATGAAATTGGTCTAGATAGCTATAATACTTCAACTTCAAAATCAATGGAGCTTTGTTGTATT
>CM055112.1:15562064-15711302 GCA_029204225.1 Diphasiastrum complanatum
AGTAAACTGGCTGATACAAGGGAATTAGAGCGATTTGAAAGAAAATACCCTCCCAATATGAGGGGCGGCAAATAAGACATCAATCAAAGCCAATATTCCACCAGGGTCGAGACCGTTGTCGCACTACAACCGTAGCCAAAATAGCGGAGCAAAGTCCTGAAGGATAGCAGGCGACTCCAGGAATATTTGAGGCACCGACATGGAAGCGAGTGGATCCTTTTTACATGCCGCTCAAACGCAGAAACCCATGGCCGGAGGAAAAGCCTTAAGTGGAGTTAGTAAACTGGCCAGTCATTCCGGGAATTACAGAGAGAACCTCCCGGATGATCTGAGGCTACAATTACTAGACTTCGGGGCACAAATACAAGTCGAGTGCCGATCTCTGCGTGCAGGAAAGTGCCGAGTATTGCAGATCCATGGCCTTCCTGATGCAGCAAGAATGTTATGGGATCGAGGTTTGGATCCCATTAGGATCAACCCAAACACAGCCCTCTAGTCAGAAGAAGACCATGAGATGATGGCCAGGCTATACTACAGAGCGGCCTTCATGTCTTCACGCTATGTGACCATGGTGGAAGACTGGCAGGAAATGGGCTTTGTAGAAAAAATAAGAGAATATCTGGGGCCCTTAATTTCGGAAGTAAGCTCCTTCCAAGTTTTTGAAGCCCTGGGCCGGAAGATGAGCAAGCAAAAGCAGACGGCGCGACGATGAGACGAACAGGATTCACAAAAAGTGCTCAAGAGGGCTAGTATGTAGCGGCCAATTGAGGGACTTCCAATTTTGGCAAATAAATTTTGCGGATAATAAGCACCTGGTTTTATGGAAGCGAACGAAAATTCACGCTTTTCCAAGTGCCAAGCGGAAGACATCACGGTGTTGCAGTGGGTCCTGCAACATTAGGGGTGGATAATGTTAGCCGATTCTCTAGTACCGAGCCAAGCTGAAGACATAAGTTATCTCTCACCCATGACCGAAGAGGTCTCAGAAGGAAGAGAGCAAGAAGAAGCTGAGAGCCGAGAAAATACTAGCTAGGAAGATAGTGATTAACTATGTGAGCCTACGTGGTGTATCCCAAAGAAGGAATGACCATGTAGGAGCTAGTAACATCTCCTTGAATAGTTGTATTAAATGTAGACCCCCCTAAAATAGTAAGAGTGAGCCACCTTTTGATGGTGATCTCTAGTGGAAGGGCAAATTCCACATGTAATTTCTAATTAGTTGAAGTGCCACATGGGCTCCACATGGGCAGCCTTCTTACTTATTTAAGGGCCCCCCTCTCTTGTGAGGGAGCTTTTTGATTGTATTTTCAAGTTCTCTTGAGCTAATAAAGAGGATCCTCCACGAGTTCTTGAAGATCACTAAGCTCCTTGTTCATGGCAATGATCTTGAGTGATATTTCTATGAGCATGCTTGATTCCTTGCTGTGAATTAACTAGATTCTTGTTTTCTTGTTCTTGCTTAGTTGTGGATTAGCTTCAATTCTTGCTTGTGGATCTTGTAGAAATCATCATTCAAGTAAACTATAGAGGCTAGAAATGTGGTGTAAATCTTGCATAGTCTTGACATTCTAGTTCTTGATGTTCTTGGATAATTTAGGCATCAAGTAATGTATGTTTCTTGATTCCTAGATTGATAAATTTTGTTAGGAATCTTGTTTCTTGTTTTTTGAATCTGGTTTTGGTTTCAGTAGCTATTCTAGTTCTTGATTGTTCTTTGATTCAGTAGTTAGTTGTAGGATTGCTCTCTGTGCTGAATGTTGATCTGTTTGAGCTGTAGATGGTTGCATGGCTAGTGTAGCATGTAGCTGAGTATCGGATTTGAGTTACTCACTGACAGACTGGGAAATACGTAATGCATCATTGAATATTGCTTTTGCTCTGTAAACGTTCTAATAAGAAGAATAATCACAAAGAACCATAACGACAGAGGTAATCCAAGAGAGATAAGCAACAAAAAGAGAAAAACGTGTTCACAGATTCAGTGAAATAGTGAACATTTGGCACCATTCTATAGCTACACACACACTCAACCAAGCCATATCTCAATCTCCTGTGTTGCGACACCATCGTCTGAGAGCGATGATGATTTGGAAATTCAGTATATTGGGCGATGATGACCGATCTAGGTAGCAGCCGATGATCTAGTGGGTATGCCCATCGTTGACGACCGACGACTGATCTAGGTGGCGGCAGATGATCCGGTGACGGGCGAGCAGCGATGGTTTAGGAGGAATGCCGATGGTCGTTGACGGGTGGGCCATGTTGAAAATTGATGGCTTATTAGAGATGATTGACTGATATCGAACTTAGAGGAGCTCTGATCAAAATAGAAGCTCGGATATCATGTCAGAAATCAATGGGAATGAGTGGAAACTAAGGAGCGGGCTTGTGTAGGATTGAAAGCGCCACAGTCAGTAGCAAAACGTTCAAAATAAATGGTAAATCAATGCGCAATGGAACAACAACTGAGTGGGGACAAAATGTACTCTGATTAATATTGAAAATGAATACAATCACTATCTCCGCTCTATGACCTATCTACCCAATCTACAGGTGATCAATCTTGTGCCATTGCACAATCCTTTGTGTGAAGCTATTGATCGCCAAAGCATGACTATCATGCCAATATTTAATACCAACCTATGGGGAGGACATCCACTCGGTTATAAGGTGTTCAAGTACTCTACTGGATACACATCAGAAACCTCATGCTCAACCACACTATCAGCACTATAAAATATGCAAGCATCGCCAGGAAGCTTCTCAATAACTCTCGAATTGATCACATCCACATCTTCATTTAACGGGGTTAACCTCTACTAAATGAGGCTCTATACTCCTCCAAAGATCTAACGGATCGGAAGGGGCACATGTCAGCAAAAGTACAGCGAATTTGAGATGAAGCTGCGATGGAGTTCCCCATGACACTGCCTCATGCAAGCAGTTGATCCACTCCATTGCATCATTTATAAGAAGTCTGTGTTTGCATGTATCTCTAAAAGACGGAAACAACTCACCATCAAATGTGCGCAAGTCCTCATAACTCATTGCACCTCTTACGTGAGCCAAAAGAACTTTCAAATAAAATCTTTCTCCTTCGGACGGATGGACAAAAACCATACGTCCAATGGTGGGAATAGTCTGTGTGTTGATTCGACGGGTCCACCTTCGCACTCTTTTGTTGTACACATACAACCGCGGCAAATCTTGATACAACAACTCTCGGGTCTCTAAATCACCACTTCTATTCAGTTCAAAATAAGATGTCAAAGTGGTACCTAAATGACCATCTCCGACCTCCTCTAAATCAGCTGCCTCACCAAAGTATAGCAACTCTTGCCCAAGAAGATGAACGACAAGTCGGGTAACAACTGGCTTATGAACACCCATAGAATATAACATATCGAGCATTCAAAAGTTGCTCTATTTCATTTATTGATCTATCATTCCATCCACTACCTGCTACCGCCTCGGCCGTAATCATATCTGGTCCCTTGGTACACATACTTATACAAATATTTCACACTACGTACATGTACATACACCTCTACATTGATGTGACACTGAAAATGTAAAGTCAACCATCTATTATATGGTACCACCTACCTGTTATCTAGTTCTACTCCACGTGAAACTACCTTCGCTCTGTTGTCCCTATGCCTATAGGAAAGATATCCATTCACTATTGTGGTTTCATTAATAAAATTCCTTTAATAGTTCTTCGAGTATCTTTCGTCCTTCATGCAAGGGGCATTTGGAAACGATGTTCCACATGGTCCGTGCATCATACATGTCTTCACTATGTCATACAACATCGGATCTTCCTCTCTCATAGGAATCTCTGCACAAACAATGTTATCGTAATCACAAACAATGATGGGTTTGCTTCACTCCTCCAATATAATCAATAGGTGGGCGTGAGGCAATCCTCTTTTCTGAAATTCCACGACATGAAGTCTCCCTATATTTCGTCCTAAAATCCTTTCCTTCTTCAACAAATGTATCAAATGTTGAAGCTTCAAGCTAAAAACTCGAGACACTAAATTTGGCCTATCTGCAGGATTCTGCTGGAATCGTAACTCACTCCTCACTTCTAACCAGTTTGGGTTTGTTGTCATCGTAATAAACAAATTGGGAGATCCCAAAACCCTAATAACGACCATAGCATCTTGAACCTGCTGATGCATATGACGCGGTGAACCTATTTAAGATGACGGAAGAACGCATTGTTACCCTATGTCTTCTCATTCGATATGTTCTCCTCCTCCTTTCTGATCTAGACTCAAACTCTGGTGTCCTACATGTGGAATCGCTACGAACATGATCTGGTGTGAAAATCCCTAGAGAACTACCTAGGACATCAGCACTAACGATAGACACATGCTCCTCGACTACACGAACAGTAGGTGTGGCAACCACTGCCCTTTGCACCGCATTGCGTTTCCTATTCAACCTCCTCCTCCTTGCACTCCGACTCTCATTCTCCGGAGTAATGTACGAAGGATTGTTTTGCACACACTCCAGAGTTTCCATTGCCCTCAACCCACATAGACCTTTACTCCTTAAAATGCAAAATACCTTTACAATTGTAACATGAATTATTAGATTGGAAAATAAGAACACGATTATTGACTTCAAATAAGTGATACAAACTAAAATGAGAGAATGATCTATACATGATACTTCATACATTAGGGTTACATTAAAGTTGAGGTTAGCATTAGAACTGACTTAGGAGTGTCTATTACTTTTCGTTTGAGATTGGTTGTAATGGTTGTATATGCTATCGACAATTCTTTATCGATATATCCATATGTATATATCCATATGTCCACATATATATAAGAATATTTTGGGGAATGTTCCTTGGAATATTGAGCAGAATGAGGCGTGGTCTGTGGAAGGTTGTATAGAGAAAGAAAGAAAGAGAGGGGGGTAGGCGAGGGGGGGTCAGCCGAGTGTACTAGGTACGTAGGGAGATAGGGAGGGCATCACATGAGATGCTCGTCGGATGTAGGTTGAGATGCCCGTCAGATGTAGAGTAAAGTGTAGGGGTATGGATATTATGTCCGATGTAGGGTTTACTTCCAAATCCGATGGATAGATGTCCAGGTCAGATGGGTAGACTTGAAGTCTAAGTCCGATGTTCAGGTTCAATGGGTAGACCCAAAGTCTTGAAAAGTCTTGATGGATAGACCCAAAGTCTGATTTACGTCACATGGTCATAGCCGAAGCCTTGGGTTCGATGGTCAGGTCTTAGGTGCGCAGGAATGACATCCGATGGTCAGAGCTGAAGGCCTAGTTAGGTCCGATCAGCAGACCCGATTGACTGTTTTCCAGACTGTTTACGTTCGAAGGCTCTTAGATCAGATGGTTTATGTCGGATGGAATTGGATTTTGCAAGTCAAATTTGAAGACTTGTTTGGGATCACATCTGGCTGTTGGAGTCAGATCCGAAGGGCGAATTTTGTGGTTACGTCTGACTATTTGAGTCAGATCCAAAGGGCAAATTTTGTGGCTATGTCCGACTATTTTGTGTGAGTAGTCTTTGTCTTATTATGTCCGATGGTTTTGTGTGGGCAGTCTTTGTCTTATTATGTCCGATGGTTTTGTGTGGGCAGTCTCTGTCTTCTTACATCCGATGGTTTTGTGTGGTGCAACTGTCAAAATGTTTGAGTGTTCCATCTTTTATGACAACTCTTCAAGAATTTTTGAATGCCCGTTTCTTTATTGCTTTCTTGATCTACCCGCATTCAAACTTCTTAACAATCAATCTAGCTTCAATACGATCCATACCACATTTCTTGATCGATTGAAAGTAGATGACATTTAACTTTCTTGAAAGAAATGGATTTTCTTGATTGTAACAGTCAACGCAAACTCTGAAAATCAAGAAAGTTTAGTCACCCAAGAATGTTCACCAATCGAGCTTTGAAACCTACTCAAAATATTCATTTCTAATGGATATTAATAATAGTATGACCTTGAAGAAATCATATTAGAACAGTGGACGATTTACAACAAAAATGATATTTTCTGACAAATCCCACTGTGAACATCGAGTTTGCAGCAGCTACATTCGATTGTTCT
Source organism: Diphasiastrum complanatum (assembly GCA_029204225.1). NCBI lineage: Eukaryota > Viridiplantae > Streptophyta > Lycopodiopsida > Lycopodiales > Lycopodiaceae > Diphasiastrum > Diphasiastrum complanatum. Next base: position 15,568,155 of record CM055112.1, read on the forward strand.
TTTTGTTGAAGGCTGCAACTGAGATTTAAACATTTTTTTTTTTGCATTTGTGGTTTAAGACAGACATTGGCCTAGCATTACAATTGGCTAGTTTTCATGTAGTGTGGTTGTCGGTAGAATTTATTTGGAGCCTGTATCTGATGTATCTGATGGCAGGACTCCATAACTCGTAGCGAAGGTACTAAGGATTCTACGGGCATTACCGCTTCTTGACCGTATAGTAAGTGGAAAGGGGTTACCCACCCAGTGGCTTTCTTCGGGGTGGTGCGGTAAGCCCAGATAGCTGAGAAAAGTTTTGTTTCCCAATCAAAATGACTGGTTTCAGCTATCTTGATTAGAATCTTACAGATCGTCTTGTTAGTTGATTCAACCTGACCATTACACCTAGGATAGTACGGTGTACTTTTTCTGTGAACGACAAGGTAATGGCGTAGGAGATTATCAATGACAGCATTTAAAAAATGCGTGCCGCGATCACTAACAAGCTCCATGGGATAGCCAAAACGGGTAATAATGTTTTCGTAAAGAAAACATGCAACTGTTTTTGCATTGGTGTCCTTCGTTGCTCGGGCCTCTACCCACTTAGTGGCATAATCTGTGGCTATGAGGATGTATCGAGCTTGGGTATGTTTCGCTGATGGACTGATGGGTCCAACAAAGTCAATCCCCCACTTATGGAAGGCTTTGCCTTCTATAATGGGAGTCAATGGTGTGAAGTCTGCTTTGGTATTTTGCTTTGCTCTTCGACAGACATCACATGCTTTAATGACAACAAACGTGTCTTTAAACAAAGATGGCCACCACAATCCTGCTCGAAGGATAATCCTCGCTGTGGTTTCAGCAGAAAAGTGGCCACCTCCGATGCCCTCATGAGCCTGGGATATTATCGGTCGTATATCAGATTCATAGGCACTTCATCGAATAATGCCGTCAACGTCCCTTTTGTAAAGTTGTCCCGCAATTAACTGAAAGGGCCCTGCTTTTATTAAAAATTTTCTTTTTTTCGTTGTACACAGGCCTTCTTTTAGTCGGCCTGTTGTGAGGAACTGAGTGATCTCCTCATCCCATAGGGGTGTGGCATCGATCTGAAAAAGGCATGCATCAGGAAGATCATCATTGACTGGTGCAGTTGCTTTTTCAGCACTTGGTAGTCTGGAAAGGTGATCCGCCATGAAATGTTGGGACCCTTTCTAAATGACTATACGAAAATTAAATTCCTCCAAAATTAGTAGCCATCGAGCTATTCGTCCCATCTTATAGGACTTATCAACGATATATAGGAGTGCTTGATGGTCTGTGTAGAAAGCAAAGGTCTGGCCTAATAAATAATGTCGTAGTTGTTGTACCGCATAGACCATTGCCAATGCTTCTCTCTCGATAGTGGTATAATTTACTTCAACAGGCACCAATTGCCGGCTTAAGAAATGTACGGGAAAGTCCTTGTCATACTCGCCTGGTTGTGCAAGAAGACCCCAAATGGCATACTTACTTGCGTCAGTATGCACATGAAATTCTGTCGTGTAATCTGGCGAGTGGAGTATGGGAGTCGTTGTGAGTGCTGTCTTCAACTCCTCAAAGGCCTTAATTTGTTCTTCGGTCCAGCGAGGATCTATCACAACTAAATAAACGAGACGTGCCTTGCCGATATAGTCGATTATAAAGATGCGATAGTAGTTGGTATGACCGAGGAAGACATATACTTCCTTCACTGTGGTAGGTAGGGGCATGTCCATGATAACCTTGATTTTTGACGGGTCAGTAGAAATACCGTCCTTTGATATTATATGCCTGAGTACAACCCTGTGGGTGACCCATATTTGGCATTTATCAGGGTTTAGTGAGATGCCGAACCTACGACAGTGAATGAAGATTTCCTCCAAGGCGTCTAGGTGCGTAGCAGCAGAAGAATGTACACTTAGATCGTCGAGATAAATCTCAACGACCCGATGTAACAGATCTTGAAAGGCCAGTTTCATGACCCGTTGGAATGTTGTGGGGACATTACATAAGCCCATAATGTTATAAGCGTAAACGCCGCTCTCTGTGGCAAAAGTCGTTTTATGTTTATCTTCAGGGGCTATTTGAACAAGGAAATAGCCGCTGAACCCATCCAAGAAGCTGAAAGCTTCAGCTCCTGCCATTTCCTCTAGTATTTGAGTTGTTAGGGGCAAGGGAAAATAGTCTTTCTTCATAACCGCATTAAGGTTCTTGAGGTCAATACAGATACGAAGCTTGCCATTTTTCTTGGGTACAACCACAATGGGTGATACCCAATCGATATGTTGGACTTCATAAATGAAGCCAACATCCAACAATTTCTTAATATCTTCGTCGATCCTCTCACGATAGACTGGGTTACTGCAGTAAGGTTTAGCTCTAACGGGCTTAGCATTGTCTTCTAGAGGAATCCGATGTACTACTATTTTAGGGGGGATTCCTTTCATCTCGGTATAATTCCATGCAAATACATCCCTATATTTGCGTAATAAAGTCTCTAAATCAGACAGTTGGGTTGATGACAAATGTGCACCAACATGAACTATTCGATCTATGTCCTCGTCAAGATCTTTAAGGTCTAGTGGAATTGTCTTAGCGGGTCCTTCAAAGAAATTGGAACTTGGTGTAGGTTCCCGATGTGGCTGCGGTAACTGGATAACAACGTCATCCAGTGTAAAGTCTTTGAACTTCTGTGGAAGATCGAAAGGTGGGTCCACAAAATGTTCTGGGACTTTAGAAATCATTTGAGGTGATTCTTTATCAGACGTGGAAGCTTTCTCGGAGTGTTTGTTGTTTGTCCCCTCTGACAAGGGCTTGATTGGCTGTTTAGGCTCTGCATGCATCTATTTTTGTCGCTCGGTTAATTTTGTAGCAATAATGGTATTTTTTTTGTAATCGAGATTTTTGTGGTTTTTGAATGGGTGGTGTTGTGGCCTCACTTACCATATCATCGTCGATTGTATCCCAGACTTCATCGGGATACACGTCCCAAGTATATACTTTGGTTTTGGGCCTATATGCTTGTGTGTTTGGTACTTTGGATGTTAGTTGGACATGAGCCAACGGTCCTGGTGACTTGATCTCCTTAGGAATGACTTTGGACGGATAACGTTGAGCATCTAGATAGAGGAGTACATGATCATCCGTCATTTCGACATCCATATCCACATCTTTTGTAGCCGTTTCGATACGACATGGATTTGAATCTGCACAGTCCACGGTAGCTAGTGCATGACCCCAATTGATTATGTCTGTGGTTCGTGTATAGTGTCCTTTTGGTTGGATTAGGACACTATCTGATTCGTCATATGTTGTAGATGACCAATCATTGTATACCTTGGCGGGCTCGACATGGCCATTTGAGTCAACCGTGACACGTTTATTGGGGTTGCCAAAGGTAATTTTGCTGTTCTTCTAGTCTTGGATGACACCTACCATCTGGAGCCAGGGTGTACCAAGAAGGAGTTTATACATATTGGCATCTTCTGGTAAGTCTAAGATGACACAATTGATGATAAACTTGACACCTGCTATTCGAACTTTTATATTTGATAAATGACCAGCAGGGTCGGTAACTCGTTGATTAGCCATACGAAGTTTATATCGTGGTTGATCGAGGGTATTGAAGCCCCATGACTTTTCCAATGACAAAGCCATTATATTGATGCCTGATCCGCTATCGAGGATAGCAGATACTGCGGGATAATCTTTATAGGACAAGGGTAGTGTGATGCTATTCCCCTTAGCAACACCTATATTCATCAGATTCATAGGAATTTGAGGAATTTCAGGAATCGCTTCTGGTTTTCGCTGTTCATCAGGAATAGGAGGCAGCTGAAAACTACGATGGATATAACGTTGAAGTCCGGTGAAGGATTTGATAGCACTATGGAATGGCATGGTGAGTTGATCTTGCAGGAGGTCAAAAACTACTTCAAGTCCCTGGAGGGATTGCTCTTTTTTGGGGATATGGGCTGATAACGGACTGTTCGTATGTTTTTCCTCTCGCAAAAATTCATCTTGAAATTCGTTGTATTGTCTTTGTTCCACTTTTGGGTCTGGGTAATCTTTTGGTGCTGTGGAGGTCGTCAAATGGCTTCCATGTGGGTCAGCTGATTGTCCATGGTTTTGCTGCTGTTCGTGTTGTTGGCGTTGTGCTCTAGTAAGAACTCTAACAAGTTTGGATGTGATATGACGTGCTGGAAGGATCCTGTTAGGTTGTTTAGGATAGTCTTTGAAGCTGTGTTTGCAAACATAGTCAGAAGATTCTGCATGGTATTGGTTTTTAACTTTACAGTCAGCCATGAAATGTCATGTTTCGTCACAGATAAAGCAGCGGTTGCTCATGGGTCCGGTGGCGATAGCGTAACCATCTTGGATGGCTAGCTGAGTTGGGTTGTCTTGTGATGTGGAATACTTAGCTTGTTTGCACGAGCAGGAGTTGTCGGTTTGATATTGGTGATTGCTAGATGATGAAATTGATGTATCAGGATGATATGATTGATCGTAGGAGTTTTCTACCAGGTGTGTGTGTGCACACTCTCAAGGATGTCTATTTTTTTGTGCTCCTAGATCCTGTTGTCCTCGTGGTGGTGGTCCTAAGAGTGCCAGCTGTTGTTGAGGTTGATGTCTAGGTGGTTTGGGCAACTCTTGTATATGGATCTGGTTATTTCGTGGTGGATAGGGCGTGTATTGTTGCTGTGAAACAAATGGTTGTCGAGGAGGTTGATAATGTGTATGCCCCATAAAGTCACAAATTTCACATTTGATCAAGGAGGTATCTGGGATTGATTGGTATGAAGGGCACTCATTGCCAGTGTGTGTACCTCGACAGTGAGGGCACCATGTGTTCTCTCGTCTATGATGGATTTGGCCAGTGGGTAACTGACCTGGCATCGAACTTTGGATAGACTTAAGAGTGTTTTGAAACTCTTTGGTGAGTTTCCCATCTGTTGTTGGTGTTGCTGATTAAGCAACTCCATCTGTGTTTTCCATAATTGTTCTCGTGTGTCATCGTTTGGTCGAGCTTCTTGGACAACACGATGTGCTCTCCGTTCTCGTGGTTCCTCAACATCTGAGCCCTCGTCTTCTTCTCGAATTGACATGGCTTGTTTCAATGATGTATATTCATCATTGGAACAAAGTTCACGTCTGATCCATCGGGGAAGTCCAACAAGGAACCAAATGATGAGCATGGACTCGGTAGGTTGCTCTTGTACCTAACTTTTTAATTGTTTAAATTGTTCGATATAGTCACGTATTTTTTTGTCTTTTGTCATTTTGATATTACTTAGTTTGACAAAAGGACTTTTTATCAAGCGAAAAGGCTTGAACCGTTTGATAAATGTCTCTTTCAAGAGTAACCAGTCATGTTTATCTTCACGATCAAGGTTAAAAAACCACTCTCGTGCGCGATCGATCATGGTCATCGAGAAGAGCTATACGATGGCCTCTGGTGCTGTCTTGCCGTAGACGTCACAGGCGTTCTCAAAGACTTGGAGAAATCGCTGAGGATCAGTGTTACGTCCTTTTTTCAGTACGTGAAACATTATTTGTGAAAGCTCCGTTTAAGTGAGCTCGTGCATGGGATGATTCGACAGCATGGAATTGTGGTCGTTCGTATGGAGATTCATAACGCGTAAGTTCCCATCTGTCGAATGGGTTTGTGGATGGCTCTTGGACTTGGGATTTTATCCTGGAATACCTGTTAAATCGAGCCTGTTTGGTAGATGGGGAGACCATCTCTGGTGGATAGTCCTCTGTAGTATTCGGATCGTTAGGGTGGTCCATGACAGCTCGTAGAGTGTCGTAGGATGGTGGAAATAAACTCGTGCACTCTGGGTAAGGTGGATACGGTTGTCAGAATGCGGATGTTGTGGTATGTTATGGGTTGATTTCAATTTGGGATGGTCCATGGAGGTCGTTTGAAGGCCGTAAATCGTAATATTGTGGTCTACTGCGGTTTGTGATGGTCAAGGACGGATGTGCATCGGTCGGAACTTGAGTGAGGTTCCGGCTCCGGTTGAGATTCAAGAGCAGTGTTCCGGTTGAGATTTGAGCAGAGTGCTCCGGTTGAGATTTGAGAAGAGTGCTCCAGTCGAGATCTGAACAGAGTGTTCCAGTCAAGATCGGAGGAGAGTTCTTTGGTTGAGATGTGAGCGGAATGCCTCTGTCGAGAGCTGACAAAAGTGCTGCGGTCGAGATCTGAACAGAGTGTTTCGGTCGAGATTGGACTGAACACTCTGGTTGAGATGTGATGGCAGTGCTCGAGTCGAGTTTTTTACTGAGCACTCCGGTTGAGAATTGATGGCAGTGCTCCGGTCAAGTTTTTACTGAGCACTCCGGTTGAGATGTGAGCGAAATGCTCCGGTTGAAAATTTATGGCAGTGCTTCGGTCGAGTTTTTACTGAGCACTCCGGTTGAGATGCGAGCGAAATACTCCGGTTGAGAATTGATGGCAGTGCTTTGGTCGAGTTTTTACTGAGCACTCTGGGTGAATTTTTTTTTTTTTAACTGAAGGGCCCGGTTGAGATATGACGGTGTCGTTCGGTCGAGAGGTATGACGTAGTGGTCCTGCTCCAGTTGAGATTGTGGAGCTCATTGTGGTGAGGATCGTGAGACTTTGGTTGAGAAACGAGCAGGACTTCGGTCCAGACCGAAGGATGAGCTCGTCAATGAATGTGTAGGAGCTCTCAGACGATGGTGTCACAATATATGAGATTGAGATATGGCTTGGTTGAGAGTGTGTGTAGTTGTGGAACGGTGCCAAATGTTCACTATTTCACTGAATCTGTGAACACGTTTTTCTCTTTTTGTTGCTTATCTCTCTTGGATTACCTCTGTCGTTATGGTTCTTTGTGATTATTCTTCTTATTAGAACGTTTACAGAGCAAAAGCAATATTCAAGGATGCATTACGTATTTCCCAGCCTGTCAGTGGGTAGCTCTAATCCGATACTCAGCTACATGCATACACTAGCCATGCAACCATCTATAGCTCAAACAGATCAACATTCAGCATAGAGAGCAATCCTACTACTAACTACTGAATCAAAGAACAATCAAGAACTAGAATAGCTACTGAAACCAAAACCAGATTCAAGAAACAAGAAACAAGATTCCTAACAGCATTTAACAATCTAGGAATCAAGAAAAATAAATTACTTGATGCCTAAATTATCCAAGAACATCAAGAACTAGAATGTCAAGACTATGCAAGATTTACACCACATTTCTAGCCTCTATAGTTTACTTGAATGATGATTTCTACAAGATTCCACAAGCAAGAATTGAAGCTAATCCACAACTAAGCAAGAACAAGAAACAAGAATCTAGTTAATTCACAAGTAAGGAATCAAGCATGCTCATAGAAATATCACTCAAGATCATTGCCATGAACAAGGAGCTTAGTGATTTTCAGGAACTCGTGGAGTATCCTCTTTATTAGCTCAAGGGAACTTGAAAATACAATAAAAAAGTCCCCTCACAAGAGAGGGGGGCCCTTAAATAAGCAAGAAGGCTGCCAATGTGGCAATTCCACTAAATTAGAAATTACATGTGGAATTTGCCCTTCCACTAGAGGTCACCGTCAAAAGGTGGCTCACTCTTACTATTTTAACGGGGGTCTACATTTATTACAACTATTCAAGAAAATATTACTAGCTCCTACATGGTCATTCCTTCTTTGGGATACACCACGTAGGCTCACATAGTTAATCACTATCTTCCTAGCTAGTATTTCCTCGGCTCTCACGCTCGACTCTCAGCTTCTTCTGCTCTCTTCCTTCTAAGACCTCTTCGGTCATGGGTGAGAGATAACTTATGTCTTCAGCTTGGCTCGGTACTAGAGAATCGGCTAACATCGGTCGTCATCGCCCGACATACTGAATTTTCAAATCATCGGTCGTCACCTAGATCGGCCGCCATTTCCCATCAATGATGGGCACTCTTTACTAGTATACACACACACACACACACACACACACACACACACACATATATATATTCCTCCATTGAGAGCATTGCTTTGTGCATTGTCTTCAAGCTCTTGTGTATGATCTTAGGTACTATTCAAAAGTGGTAGGGTGTTGTTCCACGGCCTATTTGCTGCTATTTTTGGCTGCCATCAGTATCCTTCGTAAGTTTCTTTTGTCTCTTCAATGCTTTGTCAAGTTCATGTGTATCAAAGATAGCATTAGGATGCTTTGCCATTTCTAGCTTTTGTAGCTTGTTGTGCAAAGATCTTAGCCAAAATATTTGGGATCTTAGATCCATTCAAGATCCACTTTTTTCACATGGTATCAGAGCTAGTTGGCTATTATTTTTAGTAAGATTTTCATTTATGGTGATATTTGGATGTTTGATCAAGTTTTAGCATGATTATGCATTGCACTATTGATCAGATCTTACTAATCTTTGTTTTGTGAGTTGAACTTGTGGATCAAAAGATTAGAGGCTGAGAAGCTATTTTGGATCAGATCATAACACCTAATCATTTGTTGATTTTGAGGCTTGTGCATATTCAATACTAGCCATGTTCTGTTCAATCTATTGTTGACAATCTCCACTTATGTGGATGAACACTCTCCTTAAGTGGATGAACCTTCTCCCTAAGTGGATGACAAATACTCTTTGAGTGATTTTGTATTTTTTCAAAAGGCTGAGCAAAGCTCTCGCTTGGATGAAAGATCCCCTTTTGGGTGAACAGATTGTCAACAATCTTTTCAATAATTTTGGTGTACTTTGTTGAGCATGTAAGTAACTCTCCTTATGTAATTTGATTGGAGCATTTGCTGGAAGGTTTTAACTATTATGCAAATGTGTTTTCAGATTCTTAACAGGTTGAGGAACATTCTCATGTGAAGTGACCTTAGATCTACATCTAAACACCAAGATTTGACAAGCGATGTTCAAGAGGAAGATCAAGAGGTTGGTTTGAAAGGGCTTCAAACACACAAAAGAAAAGGTGGCAATTTGGAGCTAGTCAAGAGCATCAAAGGAAGGTTATTTGGAAAAGATGTTATGGATCTATTTTTGCTGGTGTTTAAAGACTCAAGTAAGGTCAATGGAGCAGCAAAGAAGAGTTTTTCAAGTTTACTTTACTTGTTTTATCTCATGTTTGAGCTATTTCATGTGGATGTGTGCAAATTGTCAAGATATGGACAAACTAGCTACATTGTCTTGCAATATCTTATTGTTGGAATTGTACTAGCATTCTTGGCTGGTTTTGCTGATGGAAATGAAGCTATTGGAGGTTCATTATGTCACTCATTCATGGCCAAGTCATCAGGTGTTGATGATATCTTGTGGCAAGATGGAGATGGAGGCTCATTTATGGAGTTTTATGGTGGAGACATATCAAGAAAGGACAAAGGTGGAGACAAGCAAGCAAATGGTCATCACTCACATTTATTGTTTGGTTGCTATAATTTTCTAGAGAGTTCAAAGTTTGAAACATGGAGAAATCATTTAATTTACATTCTATTTGGTTCTTCATGTTCTAGTTATATCTTGATGTGTAAAATTGATGTAAGAAATAGTGAAGCATCCAATTTGGACGATCAAGTTTCTTCAATTCTAGATATTCTTGGCAGTCTAGTCTTGTGTATTTTCTAAGAATGCAAGTAACTCTTCACATCATAATTTGATTTGGTCACTTGCTAGAAAGTTTGAGAGCTTAAGCAAGAGTGTGTTCAGGTTGGCTTGAGTTTGTAATCCATTCTTAGTGTGTGCAAAGTGTTGCATGTGTTTCAATCTTCCTTTCTATGCTTGGAGACCAGTCAAGTTCAAGATAGAAGTGTTTTAGGGTCCTAGATCTTCTGAGATCTCCTTATCCATGATTTCTTGAGAGAAAAGTGAGTGCTAGGTGCATTAGGACAGAGCCTAAAAGTTGAAGAATCATTATATTCATGGCTTCCAATGGTGGGATCATGTTAGAAACTAATGATAGGTTGAGTTCATCAAACTACTCTACTTGGAAATTGAGGATGGAGTCCTTATTTGAGTTGAATGAACTCATGGACATAGTTGCAGGAACTGAAGAGAGACCATCCACAGTTCAAGAGCAACAAAGGTTTGATAAGAAGGCTAAAAGGGCTCTTCATATCATTAAAATGAATGTTACCAATGAACTTCTCAAGGAAGTTGGTAAAAGTCAAAGTGCAAGTGAGGCATGGAATGCCTTGAAGAAGCTCTTTGAATCAAAGTCCACATCTAGGGTATTGACCCTAAAGAGACAAATATTTTCTAGTAGGCAAAGAGAGGGTGAAAGTGCTCATGCATTTGTCTTGAGGGTTAAGTCCTTAAGTGATGATCTAGCATGCATTGATGAAAGCATAAAAGATGGTGAAATAGTCCAGGTTATGTTGAATGGTTTGCTAGATGAACATGCTAATCTTGTGAAAACTTTTGCCATTCAAAGAGTCTTGCCAAGTGTGGTTGACTTGCAAGAAATCTTATTGGCTGAAGAACATAGGTTGCAATCAAAGCTTGATGGTGCATCCTTGCAAGGTGGAGGTGAAGAGGCTTTCTTCACAAAAGACAAAGTCAAAGGCAAAGGTAAAGGCAAAGGGAAATGGTCCAAAGGTGGTAACTCGGATCATGATGATCACTCTTCCTCCTCCTCTTCTACTTCTTTTAGAAAGAAATATAAGTCAAAGTTCAAGTGCTTTTATTGTGGGATAAAAGGTCATTTTGCAAATGAATATCATAAGAAGCAAAGTAATGAAGGTGGCAAGCAAAACAACTTTTGTACTTCTAATGAGGATCTATATTCTTGTGATTCTCTCATGATGTGTTCTTCAAGTATAATGTCAAGTGGAAGTGACAAGGATTCATGGTGGATAGATAGTGGATCTAGTTCACACATGACTAGTCACAAGGAGTTCTTTACTTCTTTGATCTCTTATGTTGGGATCAAGAAAGTGGTTCACATGCCAAATGGTGGTGAGTGTATGATCAAAGTGTTGGTCAAATGTTAAAGAAACGGTACAAGACAAAGTTTGTTGGGGATGTTTGCTTCATTACTAAGGGAGATGTCTTGATTGCTAGGGGCAATAGACAAGGTAAACTTTACAAGCTTGATGCATTTGTTATGTCCAACAAGAGGAATGAAATGGATGTTGGTGGTTCTCTCAACTTTCAAAAGTCAATTCCTAGCATCAATAAGATTGGTAGATCTTATGCAAAGTCTAAAGAGCTTCACCATCGTCCGTTTCTAGGGGAAAAAGCTTCGGTGATCCTGTCACAGAGCGGCTGCCATCAATCACCAAGTTATGGCCACTTATGTAGTTGCCGTTGCTAGCCAGAAATAGTGCAGCTTTGGCTACTTCATCCGGAGACAAAAACGTTTTAGACAGGTTGCAACCAGCTGCAGATGTTCTCAAATCATCTACTTTTTTCTTGACGTGAGGATTGGATAGTATTAATCTGAGGAGAGGTGTCATAACTCCAGTCGGTGAGATGCAATTGACACGAATTCCGTATTCGGAAAGCTCGGAAGCAGATGACCTGGTAAGCCCCACCACAGCATGTTTGCTAACTGTGTAGTGATGAGATGCCAAACCACCCTGAATGCTCGCTGTGCTGGCTGTGCATATGATGCAGCCTCTTCGCTGAGGTTTCATCACACGAGCCGCATGCTTGATTCCAAGAGCTACTCCGTACACATTAGTCCTGAACATTTCATGCATATCTGCAAGATTCAGATCCGAAATGCCGGTGCCTGTTGCCATGGACTTAGGCATTACAATTCCTGCGTTGTTGTACATGATATCGAGCTGGCCATAGACGGATACCGCCAAGCCCACAGATTCAGAAACATCCTCTTCTTTTGATACATCACAATGAATGAAATGGGCATTGGGGCCCAGGTCTTTGGCTAGTTTGGTGCCTGCTTCATCTTGAATGTCGGCAATAATAACTCGGGCGCCGTGAGCTATGAAGGATCTGGCAGTTGCTTCCCCAATGCCACTTGCTGCTCCAGTTATGACTGCAACCTGTCGTTCAAGACTGTAAACAGAACATGATCAAAACCTACAGCTTCAAGCTCTCTCTCGGCTTTATGTTATTAAAGCCCTGCCAATCTAGCAACGATAATGTAAAAAATGGTGACGTATGTGCACCTTCTTCCCAGAGCAGCAGATGTGTGTGTGGAGTTCGTCGCATATTCGCGTGCCCATGTTGCTGCTGAGTCTATGGAAGTAGCCAAAAGCTTATGCACGCCATAACATAGTTTTTGCTGTCTGTTTCAAATCCAGAAAACAGAAAAAGTACATTAGAAAAATTCTAGCATCTTTGGTTTACGAAGCAGTAGTATACAATAATAGGAAGTGGAATGACTACAAATTTCTGTCTAAAGATCTAGAAATGGTGATGAAAATTCAGCCAACAACTGGACCAGCAAGCAGGGGCAGGCCCAGGTGAGAGTTCACCTCCACATGATCGCCAGCTTCATCGTGATGTATTTGTCTTTGATCTGTTCGTTTTGCTATTGAGCAGTAGCGTTTCCACGATAACATGCCAAAGGGGAGGAAGCGAGAATATGATCGACTGAAGATATGGTTTCCACGTATAACATGACAAAGGGGACGAAGCGAGAATATGATCGACTGAAGATTGATATGGAATCGTCATAGTTAGACGGTAGATAATACAAACAATTAGGATAGTTGACTCGTGAATGAATATTAGCACATATTAGCACTCAAAGGACATTTTGTTGTTTAGGATTTTCAGAATTTTTTAGGTGAAGCTCGAGCTTAAATTTTTTTGAAAATCTTTACCGGGCAGAATGTCCTATGCCCGACACATTCCATTGCGTAATGGATACTTTGACTTTTTGCACATGTACATTATGAAACGTAATAAGCAGTTTGATTTTGTTCGACTGTATGACGCTTGACACGCAGACTAGAAAGCACAGCACAAGCATTTTGAAGAAAAGAGATTCAATTTTTTGCTTTTTAGGATGTTGAAAAACAAGGCAGAATAGTGACAAATTATCCATTGAGGAGAGAGAATGGCATATTCCGGAGGAGAGAGAAAGGTGGATGTGTATTTCGCTCATTGAGGTGCTTCCAAAATACAGACAAAACCTCAGCACCTGGTATTACTTGCACATTATAAACAACATATAAAATTTATGTGTCTTAGAGTGTCCTCCCTATCTTGAAGACAGGGGGACACAACCCAGTCACACATTTTTGGCTTTGCCTTGCAAAGGCAATACTATGTGTTGACGTTGGCTAATGGAGTTGGGAAGAAAGTTAGCGTCAAAGAATAAACATGGTGGTGGCCTCAATTTTTTAGGCTTGGACCTTGGTTAAGGGTGCAACATACCTGGATGATATGAAAAAAGTTTCAAATTAAGAGGATGACAAAAATGATGAGGATGACTTAGAAGAATTTGTATCCATGACTCTTGTGATACATCATCTTTATGATTACACTCGCCAACAAATGCTTTAAAGAAGCTTTCTAGCCAAGTTTAGTACTAAACCAAGAAGACTGGAGCCTCAAGTTGCAATATAGTATTAATAATGACATGGACCGTTGCTCTGAATAAATATGCCAGCTTTAGGCCAAGTTTTGAACTTGGAGGCCATTTTGCTTAAGTCAAAATTTAAGTCATCCACTTTTAGATGTGATAAAAATGCAGGAAAATAATCCCATTTGATTCTATGGAAAAAGCACCTACTTAAGATCCAAACAAGATTTAAAAGCTAGATTACTAATCAATGCATTGATTTCTAGCTTATCTTGGCTTGAACTCCATGAATTAGCTCCAAAACTTTTCACACGTGTGAAAGTACGGCCTGCCAAAAAGGATGATGGCTTGTAGTGGAGCTCGTATTGGACCGTGTGCATTCTCACTAGAGCTTACGGATCTAGCCCCCAAGCTATGGATCAATCAACCACAAGGGAAGGCATTAGAGGAGTTAAAAACTCCAAAAGGGTCGTCTAAGGAATGTCACGTAGGACTTTTAGGTCCAGTTTAGGTTAACCTTACCAATAATGTGTAGTTAACATGAGACTATTATGACGCATGCAACTGCGCCTTCAAGAACCTATGACGCTCATTAACTAACTTTTCAAATTTGAAAATGAGATTGTGTCCTTCATTTTAACTAGCAAGAGAAAAAACATAAAATCTCGGTACGCCATGGAAGAAGAAGAGTATCTTATAATTTACATGGTTAGATGCATTTAGCTCATTTTTTCTGATCTGTCAGTTGATAATTGTGCAGATGTCTAAGTTTGATCTAGATATTGTTCTCCCTGTCGAGAACGCTCCGATATCCAAAAGAGGAGCAGTGAAAGGATCCACAGTTTCTCCACTTGATATTATCGCTCACAAAATCGACCAAAACAAAACTATGATTTGTGGGTTGATGGAAAGATTGAGAACTTCTAGTGTTGCAAACTTGGCTCAAAAAATCCAAAGCTTAAAATGTATATTGAATAGTTTGTTTGCTGACTTAGAGAAAAAGAGATTACATTATTACAAACAAAAAAAGATAATGCACGTTTGCTTAATATTATGTTGAATTAAATATAAGCAATGATCAACTATAAGAAGTTGTCCAGACATTATGTAAATCAAAAGGAATCAAGCGTTCAAGTAAGCATTTGTTTTGAATCATTTTTTTTTTTGTTTTGTATTTGGAGTAGCATGACATTTATTATGTAAATTGTTGGGTTTATTAATTTTTTCCATCATCTTTTGCAGATTAGCATTGGTTGCAAATGAGCATTTGAAGGACAATGACATGATTGTAAAATTGTTGAGTTCAATATTGACATCCAAGTCCACAAAGACAATAATCGATATTCTCAAATCAAGTCCAAGGTCACTGAGGCCTTGATGAGCAAGGTCGGTAAGATTATTGACCAAATATTAATTCAAGAAGCATGTGATTTTTTAGGTATTACCAGGGAGGCATATGCCGGTATATTTTAAATTATTAAAGAGGCTTTTGGACAATTGCACGTTAGAAAATTCTCCATTCCTTGACCTTTTTAGATTAAATTGGAATGAGATGTATTGAACAGGGGTATGCAAAACGTCATTGGAATCTCTTACCACATCAATGAGATTCATCATTCAAAATCTAGCAATTAGTCATGATTCTACTAACAACTTATTTGTGGATTTGAGTCATTTATTGAGATTTATAGTAAAATTCTATAATATTACAAGTGTTAGTACGAGCAAACTTATATTGGTTGTCAAGTTAGCTTAATCAGAAGTTATAAAAGGACAAAAGTTGGAAAGAGTAAGTATTGCACTCATGAATGGAGCATTGAACAATGCAACAAACTCAAGGGACCTCAACTTCAATGTGCAATCAGAAAATGACATATGGTGGCTAGCATCTTTTCAGCTAAAAAATACTATTATTCATGTGCCATTTCTTTTGGTAATATTAACTATGTTGCATATATAAGAACTTATGGTTCCATATGTTGGCCAAGTTATCAAGGAGGACCATGATGTTATTTCTTGAATTTTTAGCAGAACAAGCTATCCAAATATTATATTTTCATATGAATGGTACAACACTTAGTGTTCCTGAAAGAGGAGATTTTTTCTTTGTGAAATGGCATTTAGCTGGAGACTTGAAGACATTGAAATGTATGTTCAATGTATCTCATGGAGCAAACTCGAAACATCTATGTCTATATTGTATGAAATCATCAAAAGACATTTCGAAGAGCAAATGAGTTTCAAGAGATATTGAAAATCCCAACTGGAAACCAGTACTATCAATTCCTCTAGAGAATGCTCATATTTGCACCCTTCATGGAGAGGTGAGGATTATAGAGAAACTAATATAGCTTCATATTTTGTTTGCATGGAATCCTAAGCCAAAGCCATCATCAAAACAAGTAGTAGCTCGATTGGAGGAAGTGTTGTCAAAAGCAGGTCTTCATAAAAGACATATTAAAATACAAAAGGATGAAAGCTTTTGGGGAAAATAGAAACATACCTAGTAAACTAAGCATAGGAGATTCCAAAGCTCGTCGATTTCTATCAAATCATTCTAAAGAGTTGACTAGGATCCAATACTCGAGTTGGAAAGATGTTATTTCTGCAACGCAAGAATTTGAAGATAAAGGAACAACGAGGCTTAAGAAGGTTAAAGTTTGAAAAAAGCTCGATAAGATGGTTAAAGTGCTTAGAAAAGACAAAATTTTATATGAAGACAACGTTCCAGCAAATGATGATGAATGATTTATTTTGTCCATATTTGGGAAAGTTTGTGGTAGTATTCCTAGATGATATTCTCGTCTACATTGAAAACTTTAAGGAACATATAAAGCACATGAGAATCATCTTGGTGAAACTCCAGCAAGAGTTACTCTACACTAAATGTCCAAGTGTGGATTCTTAAGCAAGAGTTGTTTTATCTTGGTCATAAGATCACAGTTAATGGGATCAAGATTGACGAGGATAAAATCAAATTGTGATTAAATGGCCAATTTAGGGAACTGTGAAGCAATTTAAATAATTTTTTGGATTTACTATTTTTTTCAGAAGATTTATTGAGGATTATACTAAGGTAGCAGCTCTGCTTAATAATTTGACAAAAGGGATTGTTAATAAAAAGAAAAAGAAGAATCAACCTAATTTGCCTATTGTTTGGAACGAGAAATTGAATCAGTGTTTTGAGAAACTCAAAACATTGGTTGTTTTAGCTCCCATGTTACAAATTGCAAATCTAGACTTACCTTACGTCATGAGAACGAACGCAAGTGATATTGCAATTGCAGCAGTTCTATTACAAATGGATAGGTCACTAGCGTTTGAAAGCAAAAAAATCATTGGTCCTCAATTGCGTTATACTACGCAAGAAAAAGAATTGTTTGCAGTAATCCATGCACTTAAAACCTGGAGACACTACTTGTATGGTAGTACATTTATAGTGTATACGGATCACCAGCCTCTTAAGTATTTTTGCAATCAACACGATCTTCGGGGCTCGATGGGCTGAATTAATACAAAAATTCGATCATGAAATCCGTTACATAAGATACAGCCCTAATCAAGTTGCAGATGCTCTTAGTCGGATGGGTGAATTGAATGAGTTGTCATTCACCCAGATTTTTACAGATCTATATCTTTCACTGAGAGAAAAATGTGAAACAGATTCTCATTTTTGTCATATTTGGAACATTGTTCAGACAGGTTGAAATGTGGACAATGTTGAGTCGAGTTCATAGGGAACTCAACTAACAAAGAAAGATAAGAAGATTGTGAGACAGTTTACTATTCGAGATGGATTGCTATTACGGAATGCAAAAGTTTGTGCACCTGGAGATGAGGAGCTCAAATGCAAGATTTTGTTTGAATGTTGTGACATACAGTGTGTAGGACATCCTAGTATACACAAGACTCTGGACTTGGTTAAAATGGAGTTTTATTGGCCAAAGCTTAAACCATATGTCGAGTCATATGTGATTCAATACAAGCCCTATCAACTTGTGAAGGCTGAATGCCATAAGACCGTTGGTTTGTTGCATCCGCTAGATATCCTTGATAAGAGATAGAAAAACATATCTATGGATTTTGTAGTTGGACTTCATAAGACCCAACAACAAAATGATTCTATTTGGGTTGTAAAGGATCGGTTAAGTAAGTTAGCTGATTCCATACTAGTTAAGTCAACTATAAAGGCTTCTGAATTAGCCCAGCTCTTTGTTGAAAGATTATTTTGGTTGTATGGTCTGCCAAGTGACATTGTTAGTGATAGAGATCCTAAGTTCACAGGTCACTTTTGGTCAACAGTATTCCATAAACTGGAAACTTCCCTAAGTTTAAGTTCTTCTGGTCATTTGAAATCAGATGGCCAGACAAAAAGGACTAATCAAACTATGGAAGATATTTTGAGGACATACGTTTCTCACAGTCAATCTCATTGGGAAGATTACCTCCCACTGTTTGAGTTTGTATACAATAGTAAAAAACATTATGCTATAGGTTACAATCCTTTTATGCTTATGTACTGTTTTCAACCTAGATCTCCGGTAAATGTGGAGAGGAAATATGTTAAGATCCAGGAAGTTGTTGATTTCCTGCATGATATGCAAGGGATGTTGCAAGTGGCTAAGGATAGTATCCGAAGTGCTCATGATAGAAATAAACAGTATGCCGATTTTAAGAGATTTTAATGTTGATGACTGGGTATATAATAGGATTCCAAAAGATTCTAAGACGCTACGTACAATTGTTTCAAGATTGTACGTAGAATTGGTTCTTTGACTTATGAACTCGATCTTCAAGAAAAATCGGCTGCACACCCAATATTTCATGTAAGTCATTTGAAACTAAGTTTACATGAAGGTGATACAGTTGTATCGGTATAGGGGAGTTAGAACTTTGCATGATTATGTGCACAGGTGGTTCTAGCTCTACCTCACCTTTTGGTTGATTCAGGCTCTCACTCTACTTTCATGCTTCATATTCTTTGGCTTGGGGGTGAAGCTTCTAGAATTAAATTGTTTGCTTCTACTTGGTTGGGTGGTTTCTCCATAGTGTGTCTTCCATTGTGTTTGTCTTGTAAGGCAGGATCTTGAGGAGCTTTCCCTTAAGGTTGAGTTGCAAAGCATAGGTTGATGAGTTGTTTCATGTAAGCGTCCACTAGTAAGCAAAGTCAACACAATCT
This sequence comes from Diphasiastrum complanatum, assembly GCA_029204225.1. Classification (NCBI taxonomy): domain Eukaryota; kingdom Viridiplantae; phylum Streptophyta; class Lycopodiopsida; order Lycopodiales; family Lycopodiaceae; genus Diphasiastrum; species Diphasiastrum complanatum. Next base: position 15,586,816 of record CM055112.1, read on the forward strand.
ACACATTTGCATCATAGAAAAATTATCATCTACATAATGAAAGAGATACAAACTCAATAAGAACTTGATCAAACATCAAACATAAGATAAAATGAAGTTTTTGTCCATACAAAAACATTAGGATACTTTATTTCATGTGAAAGATTTCAGATCCTTAAGATCCAATCTACTTGAATGATCTTTGGTTAGAAAGAGAAATACACTACCAATTTCACCAATGTAGAAAAATCAGCATCTACACACAATTTGAGATGCAAACACTAATAGAACTTGATCAAACTTGAATGAAATAATTATGTACTGTTGTTGTCCATACAAAACCAGCAAGCTACTGTATTTCACACGCGTGGATCCAAAAATAACAAATATAGATCATTCTACACATAGAATTGCAAGCAATCACCAAGATAGTGCACCAATGGATAGTAGAACCCAAGAGAACCATGTATAAGCATGAAATGAGATAGAGAAGAGAGAAGATGACTCTCTCCACGAGTTACATCCTTTTATAGTAGGTCCAAACCCTATTTGGCCACTTTGCTTTTCCACCAAAATGCTAACCCTACCAATTTTGGGTCTAGATTCAATGTACCCAACTTATTCAAATTGAATCTACTCAAACTCGCATTCTATCTTTCCCACACTTTCAAAAAGTGTTTATTCAAATGAAATTTAGACTAATGAGCTTTGAAAAGTCAACCTCTAAGTCTAAAACAAGTTTTGGCCTCAATATGCCAAATATGAAAATATTGCAAAATGTGATGAAACTAGTTGAATCTTTCACACTCCCTCTTCAACTAGTTTTAGCATAGACTTTGATAATACTCCAAGTGAAGTCCTATGCTTCATGAACAAGTCTTTTCCCAATGCTTTGGTGAAGATATCAGCTACACATTCCTTTGAAGACACATGTTGAAGCTCCACCTCCTTTGCAATGACTCGCTCCCTCACAAAATGATATTGTATCTCAATATGCTTGCTCCTAGCATGAAAGATAGGATTGGATGCCATTCTTTGGGCTGATTAATTTTCACAAAAGATGATTGGGCTCTCTGAAAAATCTAGCAAGTGAAGATCCTTGATCATCCTTTTGATCCATACCATCTCCTTTGTGCAATGTGTAAGAGCTTTGTACTCGGCCTCACTAGATGACAATGAGATAGTGGCTTGTTTCTTTGACATCCATGATATAGCTCCATCACCTATGAAAATACAATAAGCACTAATGGATTTCCTATCCATTACATCTCCAGCATAGTTCAAATTTGAAAATCCAAAAAGATTAGGTGATGATCCCTCATACAATATGCCAAAATCTCGAGTTCCAATGATGTACCTCAAAACTCGCTTTCCTAGCTTCCAATGCTCCTAGCATAGTTTTTGCCAATAGAACTTTGATCCATCATAAGAATGATCTTCTTCCTAAGAATAGATCTCCTTTCAATGATCATGTAATGCTCAAAATAGAAACAACCATAATTGATATAGATAATAGTGTCCACTTGGGATGCTTCACTATTTCTTACATCAATTTTACATGTAAAAATGTGACTAGAACATGAAGAATCAAATAGAATGTAAATGAAATGATTCCACCATGATTCCAACTCTGAACTCTTTGTAAAAATACAGCAAACAGACAATAAATGTGAGTGATCAACTTTTGCTTGCATGTCTCCTCCTCCTTTGTCCTTTGTTGCCTTGTATCCACCATGATACTCCATGAATGAGCTTCCATCTTCATCTTGCCACAAGAAACCATCAAACCTTGGAAATCCATGAGTAGGTGAGTACATTAATGATGCAAATCCAGCACCACATGACTCCATAAACCAAGTAGTTTGCACTAGTCCATCTTCAAGATCTACTTGACACAAGAAAATGACCATGAATTCACCAAAAATTGACAATCTCCAAGTATTGGCACCAAGTAGCTCAACACTTAAGAACTTAGCCATGGATGAGTGACATAATGAACCTCCAATAGCTTCATTTCCATCAGCAAAATCAGCCAAGAATGCTACTACAAATCCAACATCAAAACAATGCTCACCAATGTAGCTAGTTTTATCATATCTTGACAATTTGCACACATCCACATGAAATTGCTCAAACATGAGATAGAACAAGTAAAGTAAACTTGAAAAACACTTCCTTGCTGCTCCTTTGACCTTACTTGAGTCTTCAATATGCTGCAAAAACAGATCCATAACACCTTTGCCAATTACCTCTCCTTTGATGCTCTTGACTAGCTCCAAATTGCCAACTTCCCTTTTGACTAGTTGAAGCGCTTTGAGATCAACCTCTTGATCTTCAACTTGACCATCAAAGTCATTGAACAAACTTTGTTTTCCAGATCCATTACTTGATTTTATAGCAAGATAACATCCATCCACTTGCATAGCTCCATGTACACAAGAAGATCTTCCAAAAGATGTTTCACTCTTCATAAGAGATCGATACTCAAGATCCATTGGTTGGATCTACTCCTCTTCATTCCTTGCTTGATCTACACTTGTAGGCTCATCCAAATAGGTTAGGAAAGCAACATAATTTCCAGAAACTACTTGCTTACCCTTTTGATCATATGTGAGCCTTGAAGGTACTTGTGCTTCGGCTAGGCTCTTTGGTTCTTCTGATGAAGTCCAAAATGATTGAGGTGATACCTCTCAGGAACTGTTTGAGTCCATGAGGATCTGCAGACATTTGACCAAGATGCGATGATGCTTCTTCTCTGGCTTGGTCTGGTCTGTTTATAGGTACTATCGGCTGCTCGGCTTCTATAGCTATAGCTGCAAGTTTTGTAGAATAAACGTTATCGTTGGAAGATTCCATGCTACGTAAAATAGGATGAAATGACATAACATCGTTTATCGATGGTTGTTTGAAATCATAGTATGTATGTTCTTAAAATATTACATTCCTAGAGACAAATACTACATTGGTGGATGGATCATAAACTTTGTAAGCTTTATGTTCATCAGGATAGTCAATGAAATAACATTTATTTGTCTTCTTCCTAAGTTGTTTAAAAATGTGAACAAAACATATACAGCCAAAGATTTTTAAATGGCTGACACTAGGCTTGTGTCCATGCCAAACTTCATAAGGAGTTTTGTTGTTGACGGCTTTGGTGTTGGATCTATTCTGTACGTAACAAGCTGTAGCAGTAGCTTTTGTCCAGAACTTCGTAGGTAGATGTAATTGATGTAGCATGGATCTGACTGAATTGAGAAGAGTTCAGTTCTTCTTTTTTGCAATCCCGTTCTGTTGAGGTGAATAGGAACTAGTGAACTGTCTTCTAATACCATGTTCAGCCATGTAGCCAGACATCTCGTTAGAGAGGTATTCGCTTCCTCCATCAGTTCGGAGAGCTTTCACTTTTGTAGATGTTTGAGTCTCAGCCATGGCCTTGAATCTCTTGAAGCATTCAAAGGCTTCAGATTTGTGCTTAGTGAATATGACTGTAGACCATCTAGAATAATCATCTATGAAAGTGGTCAAATAGATTGCTTCTTCTGCATCTCCTAAGGACGAAGTTGGCATTGGACCACAAAGATCGACGCTATGTACAAGATCTAATACATGCTTTTTTTTTATGGAATGTGATTTTGGAAACTTGCTTCTAGAGTGCTTCCCATAGATGCATGATTCACAAAAGAAAGATTTTCTATCTAATGAAGAAAGGAAATGTAATCCATCAACTAAATTATTACAACGCATATAGAAAAGTGATCTTGTATTCACGTCTCCAAATCGATTATGCTACAGAATAGCATTATCGTTTACATTCTCACTAGAGATACTAGCTAATGCAACTAAATTAGAGAGTACATAAAGATTTTCGACTCTAGTGCATGTAGTCAGAGTAGTATCTTCATCGAAGATTGTACACTGTTCAGATGAGAAAGTAACAGTGTAGCCCTCATCAGTCATCTTAGAAACTGACAACAGGCTCTTTGACAATTGAGATATGTGAAGAACATTGGTGACAGAAATAGAAAGATCATTGTTGAAAGTGATCTTGACTGTCCTTTTGCCTTCCATGCGTATGGTGCTTGAATCTCCGAGGTAGATGAATTGATCTCTGTTGTAAGCTGCATACTCAGTAAACCATTCCTTGCGAGAGGTCATGTGTTGGATAGCGCTACTGTCTAGGTACCAAGTATCGTGATCTTCATTTCCACTGTTGTAAGCCATTAACAGGTGTGTATCTTGCTCCTTGAATTCCGTCACATTGGAGGGGTCTGGCTGCTGCTATTGTTGCTTCTTTGTCTCGTTGTAGATGCGAATGTGACACTCCTTGATGTCATGATTGGCTCTCTTGCAATATCTATAGAAGAGCTTCTTGCGCGATCCACTATGCTCAGCTTGAGTATGAGGTTTCTGCTATTGCTGCTGCACTTGATTCTTGCCCTTGGAGTAGTCTTTCTTCTTGGTGTATAGAACTAGGGAGACTTTGATGGACAAGCTACTAGTCTTTCTTCACATTTCTTCTTGAAATAGGTGACCTATCACCTTTTGAAGAGTGAAGTTAGGTTGTGTGGAGATCATCACCACAAAGTGTTCATATGACTGTGGAAGAGAAGAAAGCAAGGTCATAACGGCATCATCATCTTGAATAGCACATCCTACAACTGATAACTGATCCAATAAAAACTTGAAGTTGTTGATGTGATAAGTGATGGTAGTAGAATCGGACATGCTAAGTGTAAAGAACTTCCTTCTAAAATGTAATCTAGTAGTTACACCATGAGTCTCATAGAGATTTGATAACAATTCTCCCATTGTAGATGCTCTTCACATAGTTTGGTTGTCCAAGTTATGATTCCTGCAGGTATTAGATGAGCAGACATTGAATCCTAAATAGGTTTTACCTTACCCTAGATCAAAGATCAATAAATGTGCAAGAAGAATCTTGAAATACAAATTAGTCATTCACCAAGGAGGCAACTGTGGGTGTGGTCCAACCTACCGGTTTCCTCCCCCAAATTCTGATCAAACTAGGAGGCATGAAATTTTCCATCGACCTAGCCGTACTCGATACTCCTTGTAACGCTTATTTCTATGAGTTACTACTTGGTCGTCCATGGCTCACCAATGCAAGGATCGCTCATGACTGGAGCAAAGACCAAGTCATCTTTGGTAATAGAGACAGTTCTATTACCATTGATTCATCTGGGAAACTCAAATCTGCATGCTTCCATGACAATGATTCATCTAATACAAATTCTATGTTTGAGCCATACCAGTCCACCCAAGCAAAAGGTCATTATATTGAATCTGTTGATATCATAAACTAGAGCCACAGTTTGGCTACGATTGATTGCGTCAAGTGAATGTGTAGCTGATATCTTCACCAAGATACTTGTTTATGGAGCGTATGACTTACTTGGAGTATTCTCAAAGTCTATGCTAAAACTAGTTGAAGAGGGAGTGTGAGAGATTTCAACTAGTTTCGTCAAATTCGGTCATATTTGTTTATTTGGAAATTGAGGCCAATTTTCATATTAGACTTAGAGATTGTCATTTCAAAGTTAATTTAGTTCAAATGTATTTGAATTACACTTTTAGAAAGTGAGGGAAATAGTAGGAGGTCGACTTTGGTAGATTCAAATTTGAATATTGGAGACATTGAATCTAGTCCACATTATTGGTAGGGCTTTTGATATGGTGGGAAACCAAGATCATTAATGAGACATGGATTTGTTACATATAGCTATACACATGTGGGAAGAGAAGCTTTCTCTCTCTCTCTCTCTCTCACACACACACACACACACACACACACACACACACACACACACACACACACACACACATCTCATTTCATGCTTATGCATGAGTTCTCTTGAGTTCATCTATCCATTGGTGCACTATATTGGTGATATCTTGCAATCTTGTGTATAGAATGCTCATATTATGCTATATTCGGATCCACACGTGTGAAATGTGAAACATTCAACTAGTTTCATCACATTTTGCAATATTTCCATATTTGGCATATTGAGGCCAAAACTTGTTTTAGACTTAGAGGTTGACTTTTCAAAGTTCATTAGTCTAAATTTCATTTGAATAAACACTTTTTGAAAGTGTGGGAAAGATAGAATGCGAGTTTGAATAGATTCAATTTGAATAAGTTGGGTATATTGAATCTAGACCCAAAATTGGTAGGGTTAGCATTTTGGTGGGAAAGCCAAGTGGCCAAATAGGGTTTGGACCTGCTATAAAAGGATGTAACTCGTGGAGAGAGTCATCTTCTCTCTTCTCTATCTCATTTCATGCTTATACATGGTTCTCTTGGGTTCTACTATCCATTGGTGCATTATCTTGGTGATTGCTTGCAATTCTATGTGTAGAATGATCTATATTTGTTATTTTTGGATCCACGCGTGTGAAATACAGTAGCTTGCTGGTTTTGTACGGACAACAATAGTACATAATCATTTCATTCAAGTTTGATCAGGTTCTATTAGTGTTTGCATCTCAAATTGTGTGTAGATGCTAATTTTTCTACATTGGTGAAATTGGTAGTGTATTTCTCTTTCTAACCAAAGATCATTCAAGTAGATTGGATCTTAAGGATCTGAAATCTTTCACATGGTATGAGAGCTTGTGTTTCAGGTTATGAAGGAGGAAATCAGATCTATCAATGATTTGGTGAAGATATCAAGTCTAGAGCATGCTAGAGAGGTTTCTACACCAAAATCGGATTTTTTGCTTTTGTAGATTGGATCTTTTGTAGATCAAAACACTAAATAGGTCAATATACTTGTTCAATTCCGATTTTTGAATTCACATGCTAGATCTGGCCGATTTTTGGATCATTGGTTCAGCCTAAGTGGTGGCTTATAGATTGCATATCAAATTTTCAGCATTTGCATGTAGATTTGGAATAGTCAATTTTTTGTGATTTTGTCAAAACCCTAATTTTGATTGGATCTCTAGATAGTGAGGTTGCTGGACTTCATTTGAGTGTGTTTCAATCTTAGGAAGTGGCAAAAGTCATTAGATTGAGGATAGATCATAGGTTGATCAAGATTCCATGATTCTATGTGTTGATTTGCTTGGATAAGTGCTAAAAGAGAATTTGTGAGATAGTTTCAAATCTTGGTGATTTCTTTTGAAAGCATTTGTTGTTGTTCAAAGGAGTGCTTTGTGCGTTGAAGCAGGTTGAAAGAGAAGATCAGGTCATTGCTACATGGCAACCTCAATTGGAGTCATGTTGGAAGCCAATGATAGGCTTACCTCAAGTAGCTATTCATTATGGAAAGTGAGGATGGAGTCACTTCTTGAGATGAATGATGTTTTGGATATTGTTGTAGGTTTGGAGGAGAGACCAGCAACACAACAAGATCAATTGAGGTATGACAAGAGGGCCAAGAAGGCTCTACACATGATAACGATGAATGTTACCAATGAACTTCTCAAGGAAGTTGGTAAGAGTACTTCATCTAAGGATGCTTGGAATTCATTGAAGAAGCTTTATGAATCCAAGTCTACTTCTAGAGTGTTGACTCTAAGAAGGCAAATCTTTTCTTGTTTGAAAAAGAATGAAAAAAGTTGAAATACTTCTATTTTTAGAGTGAAAGCATTGAATGATGAGTTGGCTTGTATTGATGAAAGCATTAAGGAAGGAGAGCTTGTTCAAGTTATTCTTAATGGATTGTTGGATGCTCATGCTAACATTGATCAAAGTATTGCTATTCAAAAGACTTTGCCAAGTTTGATGGATCTTCAAGAGATCTTGATCAATGAGGAATATAGGCTTCAAGCAAGAGGTGGATCTACATCGACACTTCAAGAAGATGCTATGTTCACAAAGGGCAAATTCAAGGGCAAAACCAAAAGCAAGTGATCTAAAGGGCAAGATCAAGTGGATGCTTCTTCAAGCGGCAAAAAGAAGGATAAATCAAAGCTCAAGTGCTTCTATTGTGGCATCAAAGGACACTTTGCAAGTGAGTGCTACAAGAAGAAGAGAGATCAAGGAGACAAACAAGGTAATCTTACTCTTGATGAGGATGGTTTGGATGTGCAAGATGCAATTGATGATGCTTTTGTTATGTCTTCATGTATGCTTGCTAATGATGGAGATCTAGATCCTTGGTGGATTGATAGTGGAGTAACTTCACACATGACCTTTCACAAAGAGTACTTCACTTCTTTGTTGGCATATGGAGATGACAAGAGGGTGATCTACACGGCCAATGATGGTGAGTGTGCAATCAAAGGGATTGGCACAATTCTTATTTCTCTCTCTACAAATAGGAATGTTCATTTGGAGGATGTCTTGTTTATTCCATCTATTACCAAGTATTTGCTTAGTGTGAGTCAAATGCTAAGTAAGGGCCTCAAGGTGGAGTTTGATGGAGATGCTTGTTTGATCAAAAGGAAGGATGTCTTGATTGGAAAAGGTAAAAGGCAAGGGAAGTTGCTCAAACTTGATGCTTGTGTTATTGCTAACCAAGTTGGATGTGTTGCAAGGGAGCAAATTTCTATTCAAGAGGTTTGGCACAAAAGGATGGGACACCTCAACTTTAAGTCATTGGAGGTAATGGCAAGGAAGAAGGTTGTCATTGGTCTTCCAAGTTCCTTAAGTAATGACAAGCATGTTTGTGAGTCTTGTGCTTTGTCTAAGTCACATAGACTACCTTATACTAGATCTATTTCTAGATGTACAAAGCCTTTTCAACTTGTACATTCGGATATTCATGGATTTACTACAATTAGCAATAGTGGAGCTAAGATGTATGTAACATTCATTGATGATTTTAGTAGATTTTGTTGGATCTATCTACTAAAGAGCAAGGATGAAGTGTTTGATGTCTTTATCAAGTTCAAGAATGCAAGGGAGAACCAATTTTCCACAAAGATCAAGTGCTTGAGAGGTGACAATGTGGTGACTACATATCTAACAAGTTCAAGGCCTTTTGTGATGAGCATGGGATCAAGAGGGATTATACAACATCAAGGACCCCACAACAAAATGTAGTGGCTGAAAGGAAGAATAGAACTTTATGTGAAAGTGCTAAAGCTATGAGGTTAAGTGCTAATCTTGACAAACCATTTTGGGATCAAGCTTTGTTGTGTGCCAATTTCTTGTGCAATAGGTGGCCGAGTGCTATTTTGGATGGAAGGACACCTTTTGAGATGCTATTCAAGAGGAGGCCGAGTGTCAACTTTCTAAGAACCTTTGGATGCACATGCTATGTCAACATTACTCTTGATGATAGGACCAAGGAGGATCCATCTTCAAGAAGAGGTATTTTTGTTGGATATAGTGAGGTGAGTAAAGCCTACAAGGTTTACATTCCTTCTACTAACAAAGTGATTGTTTGTAGAGATGTCATTTTTTATGAGGGAAACATTCCAAAGGTGTCTTCAAGAATGATTGATGGTAAAGTAGATGGTTCTAACATTCTTGATGTTGATGAGAAGGATCCTACTTTGGAATGATGGACCTTCATCAAGTCATAAACTGGAGTCACAATCTAACTACCATTGATTGTGTGAATGTCGATTACTATGCTCAGCATCAGGATAATAGGATGCTGTGAAGTGGCAAGAAGCTATGGAAAGTGAGTACAACTCACTTTTGACAAACCAGACTTGGACACTGGTCGACTTTTCCACTCACAAGAGAGTTATCGACAACAAGTGGATCTTCAAGAAGAAGATCAACTCTGATGGTTCCATTGCTAAATGGAAAACACGGTTGGTGGGTAAAGGATTCACTCAAGTCCAAGCAGTGGATTATCAAGAAATTTTCAGTTCTGTCGTCAAGATGTAGTCAATTAGGACTCTGATTGCATTAGCAACCGTGAAAGATCTCGAAATGCATCAAATAGATGTCAAGACAACATTTCTCAATGACAATGTCTAGGAAGAGCTGTATATCTTTCAACCAAAAGGATTCGAAGTCCAAGTCCAAGACCACAAAGTGTGCAAGCTGGACAAAGCAATCTACGGTTTGAAATAGGCCGCAAGAGCATGGTTCGATAGAATCAACTCTTATCTCATTCAATTGGGCTTTGTAGACAATTCAGCTGACTGTAATGTTTATTCTAAGCATATAGGTATCCAATCAGTTCACATAGATCTTTACGTAGATGATGTGTTTATCATGTCTAATGACACTTCTCTTCTACACACTTCTAAGAGTGATCTGTGAAAGAAATTTGACATGACTGATTTAGGAGTTGTTCATTCTTTGCTAGGAATTTACATCACTAGGAATAGACTTCATAAGAAGATCAATCTTAGCCAGCATACATATCTAAAAGGCATTTTAGAATAATTTCATATGTCTAATTGCAAGCCAATTGATACTCCAATGGACCAAGTATAATATTGACAGAACCTACTTGTGCTGATTCTGATAGTGAAGTACTTGACATAGCGAAGTACCTTTATCATTCACTCATAGGATCTTTGATGTATGCAATGTTGTGTACTAGACCATCTTTGATCTAGGGTCAGGTGAAACCTATTTAGGGTTCAATGTCTACTCATCTGATACCTGCAAGAATAATAACTTGGACAACCAAACTATTTGAAGAACGTCTACAACGGGCTTTTGGCTGATCTCCAGCAAAGGGTAACCAATCCTATCAACTGAAAGCTGTCGATCAAGATTCGAAAAAAAAATGCATCGGTTGAGATGTGAGCAGTGGGCTCCGGTTGAGATATTGAGTAAGTGTTTCGGTTGAGAGCTGAACAATACCTTCAGTTGAGATGGGAGCAAATGCGTCAGTTGAGGTGTAACTCAAGACATGGCAGGACTTTTGTGTGGTGGCTCGGTCGAGAGTTTGTGTGTAGCGATCTAGTCCTGACTAGGGTCGTGGCTCGGCTTGGTAAGGAGCATGAAGCATCGGTCGAGGACTGAGCTGCACACTAGTCATGACCAAAGTGGTGAGTGCTGTAATTGATGTGTGGGAGTCCTCAAAGCGATGGTTTTGTCGCACAGATCGGAATGGTGTGGCTCAATTTAGTGTCTGTGTAGCTGTGGAATGGCGCAAATGTTCACAGATTTCACTGAATCTGTGAACACGGTTTTTTCTTTTCTTCTTTTTCTTTTTTTCTTCGTTCTTCTATTAGTTATGGTTCTTACGGTTCCGAACTTCTTATTAGAACGGTTTCCAGCAGAAGTCTCTTCTCATATCACAGTGAGTATTCCCCAACCTGTCAGAGGGGAGAGTCGGATTCGATACTCAGCTACATGCATAAACAAGCCATGCAACCAGGCCTAGCACATGAGGATCAACATTTTGGATCAGGGAGCGGTTCTACAAACTATCTACCAAATCAGAAACAAACAAGAACAAGATTAAACTACTCAACCAAGAAACAAGAAACAAGAATACTAAATTTCTAATTTCATTCTAACAGTCCAAGAATCAAGAAACACCCATTTCTTGATGCTTAGAATGCCCAAGAACAATCAAGAACTAGATTGTAAGAAAATATGCAAGATCTACACCACGATTCCAACCTATTTAGTTTACTTGAATGTTGATTCCTATCTTATTCCACAAACAAGAAACACATTCTAATCCACAACTAAGCAAGAGAGAAAACAAGAACCTAGTTATTCCACAACACAAAGGAAAACAAGCATGCTCATAGAAACTTCACTCAAGGACATTGCCATGAACAATGAGCTTGGCAATCATCAAAAACTCGTGGAGGATCTTCTTTATTTGCTCAAGAAAATTTGACAATACATTCAAAAAGCTCCCTCACAAGAGAGGGAGGCCCTTAAATAAGCAAGAAGGCTGCCCATGTGGAGCCCAAGTGGCAATTCCACCAAATTAAAAATTACATGTGGAATTTGCCATTCCACTAAAGGTCATCATCAAAAGGTGGCTCATTCTAACTAATTTAAGAGGGGTCTACATTTATTTACAATGCCTAGGAAGTATTACTAGCTCCTACATGGTCGTTCCTTCTTTGGGATACACCATGTAGGCTCACATAGATAATTCAATGTTGTCCTGGCTAGTAATTTCTCGGCTCTCATGCTCGGCTCTCAGCTTCTTCTACTCTCCTCCTTCTGAGACCTCCTCGGTCATGGGTGAGAGATATTCTATGTCTTCAGCTTGACTCGGCATTTGGGAATTCTCTGGAATCTACCAACAATTATACTCAAGCACAACAAATAGCAGTTACAACCAAAAAATGGCAGCGTAACTGGGAGGCTCAAAATCATTCGTTTCATGGACGGAGCATCAAGTAGAGTGTGCTGAGATGATCCATTTATAGATTGCATATATGTATTAATTACAATAAATAATTGTCATCTAATTAGGCAAGCCTTTTACTTGGAAGTGTTGGCTTGAGATGACAACTATACATTGTGTACACACTCAACCCGTCGTAGGAAATGTTGACGCAGACGAGGACGTTGCAATTCTCTCACTTCACATTTTAGGAGAAATGGCTTTCTCTCACTCCGCAAATTCTGGGAAGTGGCTGGGCATTTCTCGTTCAATATAGATGACCTTTGGCATTTTCTCTTTCTTCGATATTTTGCGAAAAAGTCGAAGGTGTTGAAAATAGTTAAACTTTTTGAACTGTGCATAAGTTGACTTCTTCAAAATAATTGAACGGAAGAAGCTGAAGGCAAGTGTCACAATTTTTGAAAAAATGCGACAAATGCAAAATATGCGACACTTAGTATTTTTCCTTCAATTTGTTGAAGTGTTGTATTTTTCGAAAAGTACAAAAAGTACGAGTTGTCTGACACTTAGTGTATTCAGCAGACTATTGAAAAAGTAAAGTGTTTCTGCAGACTTGTTCTAAATGCTAGTTCTTAAAAGTTGTTGAAGATAGCCAAGTCTTCAATGACTTCAAATTACTAAACTTAACATCTGAACTTGATTGACAACTTTCATTTGAATCTTGATCGATAGCTTTCAGTTGAATTTGATCGACAGCTTTCAGTTAAATCTCAATTGACGGCCTCCGTTAAATCTCGACCGATGAGATTTGGTCATCTCTCGACCAGAGGATCTGCGTCCAATCTCGACAGAAGCGTTTACTCACAATTCCAACCGGACCAGATCCACGATAGACTACAAAATTTTCCAACGACGATCAGAACTAACAATCACGACATACATCCAATCCAAAGATTGAATCGACTATCTATCTGACAATTCACACGATCCACAAGCTGCACTACCGTAACAGACAACAACTACACGAGCCTCCATCTGCTTTGGGTTGTAATGATCACATTACAACCTTAGCGATCACATTACATTTGTAGGGACGGCTCTTATACCATAGCCACCCGCAAATCATAGCCACCCGCCAATCGTAGTAACCCTCCTAGCACCACACACTACATCCCCACCACCTTCAACTGTAAACACCTACACTCCACTTGACTCGTAACCCACAACACACAAACTGCAATCAACCGCTCCACCACATTTAGCCGTCTCAACCGCACACTGGAATCGTAGCCATCGCAGTCCCAACCACAACTCCAATGAGTTAATTTACCACAGAGTCCACGAGGCCTATTTTCACATTTTCAAGATACTCTAACGTGTTATAAATCATCCCTATCCATGGAGGACTATCCACCGGAGATGGTCTCCCATCCACCGAACAGGCTAGATCTGATAGATATTCTAGGATGAAATGTGGATCCTCACCATTATCAAACCGACACCTCATGCTCATGCAACCGAGATGAGTATTCCACACCACCAGAAAACTCAACACAGCTAGCCATCCAAGATGGTTATGCTATTGCCACAGGCCCAATGAGCAACCGCTGCTTTATTTGTGGCGAAACAGGACACTTCATGGTTGACTGTAAAGTTAAGAACCAATACCACGCAGAGTGTCCAGATTGTGTTCGCAAACACAGTTTCAAGGATTGTCCAAAACAACCTAACAAGATTCTACCAGCACATCATATATCATCCGAACCTATTAGAGTTCTAACTAGAGCACAACGCCAACAACAAGAACAACATGAAAATAATATCAAATCAGCTGACCCCCAGGGAAGCCACTTGACGGCTTCCACATTACCAAATGATCACCTAGACCCACAAGTCGAACAACGACAATACAATGAATTTTGAGATGAGCTTTTGAGAGAGGAAGAACATCCGAAAAGTCTGTTATCAGCTCAAATCCCCGAAAAGGAGCAGTCCCTACAAGGACTTGAAGTATTTTCTGACCTCCTGCAAGCTCAACTCACCATGCCATTCCATAGCGCAATAAAATCCTTCACTGGGCTTCAACGTTATATCCGTCAGAGTTTTCAGTTGTCTACTATTCCTGATGACCAACAAAAAATAGAAGAGATTCCTGAAATTCCCCAGATTCCTATGAATCTACTGAATATAGGAGTTGCTAAGGGGACTAGCATCATTCTACCTTTCTCCTATAAAGATTATCCTGTAGTATCTGCTATCCTAGATAGCGGATTGGGCGTTAATATAATGGCTTTGTCCTTGGCAAAGTCATGGGGCTTCCATACCCTCAATCAACCACGATATAAACTTCGCATGGCTGATCAACGAGTTACCGACCCTGCTGGTCATTTGTAAAATATAAAAGTTCAAATAGCAGGTGTCAAATTTGTGATAGATTGTGCCATCTTAGATTTACCAGAAGATGCGAATACATATAAACTCCTTCTTCATACATCCTGGCTCCAGATGGCAGGTGTTGTCCAAGATTGGAAGCATAACAAAATTACCTTTGGTAAACACGATAAACGAGTCACGGTTGACTCAACAGACCATGTCAAGTCCACCAAGGTATACGATGATTGGTCATCCACAACATATGACGAATCAGAGAGCATCCCGATCCAACCAAAAGGCCACTTTACAAGATCCACAAACATAATCAATTGGGGTCATGCACTAGCCACTGTGGACTATGCTGATTCCATTGATGTCATATCGAAACTGCTATAGAAGATGTAGATACTCTCCCATCTTCTCATCATTTTCCTTATGATGATTGACCTGATTCCTATAGCATGGTGTCCAAGAGAACCTAGTGTCTCTATCACCCATGTTTCGGAAGAAGGTATTCTTTCCATGCATGATGTATAAATGACGGATGAACATGTACTCCTATATCTAGATGCACAACCTCATCTGCCAAAATCAATTCCTCAAAAGATCAAGACCCCAGGACCGTTGGCTCACATCCAACTGACATCCAAGGTACCCAACACACAAGCATACAGGCCCAAACCAAAGAATATACATGGGATGTGTCTCCCGACAAAGTTTGGGATACAATCGACGACGATATGATAAGTGAGGCACCAACACCGCCCTTGGTTACAAAAAACTCAAATTATTGATACAAAATAAACCGAGTGTCAAAAACAGATGTGTGAGAAGCTTGAACAGCCGATCAAGCCTTTGTCTAAAGGGACAAAAACCAAACAATCAGACCAAGCTTCCACCTCCAACAATGTCTCATCTCACATTATTCCCAAAGTCCCAAAAAACTTTGTGAAACCGCCTTTTGATCTTCCACAGAAGTTCAAAGAATTCACACTGGATGACGTTGTTATCCAGTTACCACAACCACATCGGGAATCTACACCAAGTTCCAACTCCTTTGAAGGACCTGCTAAAACAATTCCATTAAACATTAAAGATCCTGACGAGGAGATAGATCAAATAGTTCATGTTGGTGCACATCTGTCATCAGTCCAACTTTCTGATCTGGAAATATTACTTCACAAATACAGGGATGTATTTGCATGAAATTATACAAAAATGAAAGAGATCCCACATTAGAGAAGTTTTGAGTTCCAAAAAGACCCTTTAAGAATTCGTGCAAAATGCCTTTTTTATTATTTAAATATCATAACACTAATACTTTTGACTTGCCATAACTTTTTATTCGTAGCTCAGAAGTATGTCATGTAGCATATCATTGGAAAGCCCTTTCGATCTTTCCAATGCATTAAACTCCGCTAAATTCGGACTTACCATTAAAAAGTTATGTCATTTTTAGTATGAAATCAAAATGTGGACTCAAAAAGTTACGTTACGTAGATTTCAAATTTGAGTGTTTTGATTGGTCCATGTGTAAGAAAAATTTGAAAAAAAATATAAAAAGAATCTTTACAAAGGGTCTTTTTTGGATTTAGAACTCCTCTAATGTCTGAAATAGTGGTCCATAGGATTCCTTTAGAAAACAAGGCTAAGCCTGTTAGGGCTAAACCTTACCGAAGTAACCTTGTCTATCGTGAGCGGATCGACGAAGATATTAAGAAATTGCTGGATGTTGGCTTCATTTATGAAGTTCAACATACTGATTGGGTATCACCCATTGTGGTTGTACCCAAGAAAAATGGCAAGCTTCGTATCTGTGTCGATCTCAAGAACCTTAATGCGGTTACAAAGAAAGACCATTTTTCCTTGTATTTAACGACCTAGATCTTAAAGGAAATGGCAGAAGCTGAAGCTTTCAGCTTCTTGGGTGGATTCAGTGGGTATTTCCTTGTTCAAATAGCCCTTGAGGATAAACATAAAATGGCCTTTGCCATAGAAAACGACGTTTATGCTTATGATGTCATGTGTTTTGGCTTATGCAATGCGCCTTCAACTTTCTAGAGAGTCATGCAACTGGCTTTCCAAGATCTGTTACACCGGATTGTGGAGATTTATCTCGACGATCTGGGTGTATATTCCTCAGTAATCCACACGTGTGAATTGAACATGGATCACTTACAATTAATGCATATGAGTTGCCACAAGTTTCTACAAGCATAATCATGCTAATTCTATGTCTACAAACTATATGCAAGTTGCATTTATCAAACTAGATAATACATAACCATGTAGCGCGAGTTCTATGTAGGCCAAACTTGGCATTTTGTATTAATGAGCTACATACTTGCATGGTACAACATTTGTAGCAAGCCAAGAAATCAATATGGATTGTTTTTCAATTTTAACATAGAGTGCAATCTTTTGATCTAAACAAAGATCCTATACCTTGTCTTGTAAAGCTCAACAATTCATGTGATGACCAAGAAAGGAGTGAAAGATACTTAAAGTCAAAAGTTTTAGAAGCCATAAAAATTATGGAAGAGATCAACGGAATGGTTTCTACAATTCAAGATAGTCTGCTAATAGACAACGTCATATCACAACTTCGACATATACAAGGCATATGTCAAAGTGGTGCAAGTAGCTCCAGACATATTGATGAGATAGCTTGCTTGGAGCCACTTCAACCAATAGATGATGGCTTTGGCAATAGCTTGCAAAGGGCAAAACCATTAGTTGAGGTGATTCTTGGTGGAAAGAGAAACAAGACATCGCATGGTCATACACATGAGCAATTGGAATCATGGAGGGAACCACATGCACGCACCAATAGACGAAATATAACGACTCTTCATATGATCGCACTTGATAACTAATTTGTTTGCCCTTGGTATGTCATGTTTTGTTTTACTCTTTTTAAATGTAAGTGCAACTTTGAAAATAATATTCATTCGATTCATGTGTCAAACTAATTGAATGTTGTGTTGAAACAGGAGGATCTTCTTCATTAATTGAGATGAATGAAAGCTGATGAAATTGGGAACCATTTCTAGGGTGGGACATGCGTATTGATGTGCTTTTGTTAAATGCATAATGTAATAAATTACTATTTTGCCTTGATAATTACTAATGAATGTGAAGTATTTTTTTGATACATTTGCCAATGTTTATTTGTAAGTTATTACTACATGCCTCCCAACAAAAATCTGAACTACTTTTATTTGTCATCTATATTGACTTGTGTAGATGTTTGTGATTTCATAACATGAGATTAGGTCACCACAAGCAGAGAAAAATCATTCATGGTTATTTGTTTTTTTTCTATTTTCATGTCGTCATTATGCGATCACATTTTAATCCATTTTTGGTCATAGCTTGTTGTTTTTTGTCATCTATGATCATTTTTTTAGATTGTATTTTCTGAATCTAGTTTTGGTAACTTTGGTGATATATTAGATATGTTTGACAATTTGCTTTTACGCCACAAAGTCTATCATCATCACTCATTTTTTTTTTTGTCTAGAGATTATTGGATTCCTTACCAAAACATACTATTTGGTTTTTTTCCATCAAAAAATAAATTAGATATTCAATATAGTTGAAATTAGAGCTAATAAAGAAAATGATACACAACCAAGACTCTCTAAGATTTCCAAATGAATACAAATTTTCATAATATGTTTGTTCAATTTATGAATATAAACATATGTACACAATTTACTATTTGTAATTCACAATGTAATTCATCATTGTACTCTCTCACTCACTCACACACACTCTCTCTCAATCTCTGTTTCAAATTGTGTCTCGTGTATCCTCTATTCATCAGTTTCAGTAGAGATTAACATGTTCATCAGTTTCAGCAGAGATCAATATAAGGACGATCCTCTATTTTATGGGGACCATCCTTTCAAAATTAGGGAGAGCCCCCCACTCAATAAACCCAACTATGGATTGCGTGGGAGGAGGACTACTGCAGGCAGCCGGAGCAGATGATGAGCAGGCAGGCACCAGGAAGGAGAGCAGACGGGCGCAGGCAGGCAGCCGTGGAGCTGAGGGGTGCGTGGGCTGGTGAGCTGGGCCCTGGGGGTGCGACTGTGACTGAGCAGGCACCTGGCAGGTGCTTGCAAAATTTTAGCACCCAGAGAGCCAACAAGGCTTATGGTCAAGATAAGTCAATGGTCAAGATAGGTCAAAACCCTAATTTTTAAATGGACGAATCAAAACACGAGAATCACGCTTTGTCTATCAGAGCATACATTCTTCCATCATCTATCTTTAGTCGATCATATTCTCGCTTACTCCTCTTTCTCATATTATTGTGTAAACGCTATGCTGAATTGAAAAAATGAACAGATCAAAGACATGGAGAGCAAACTCGAGATTGCCAATAAGCTCCAAAAATAATCTATCTTCTCACTTGCAATACATAGCAAAAGTGACCTCCTTTGTAAAGTTAGGTGAATTTCCACAATGTAATAAGGAAGTTAACTCAGCCTTTTTGCCCTAAGATGAAACCCTAGCCTATTTCCTAGAGTCATGCTTGGTAGGTAGCTAGTTGGTCAAAATCTCATTGTAAATCAAGGTCTAGATCCTATAAAGTAGGGATCTCTACCAAATACACTCAACCATCTCTTTTGACTCGACCTAACCTACATTAGGAGTGGATTGCCACATGGTATTTTGGCCATGCATGTGTGGAATTCAACTATACACAAAAATATACAATATGCTACATGGCTAGATTTGCCAATGTCAGCAATTTTTCACACTCCTCCTCAAATCTAGCCTTGGAACTTATGATACTTCTATCAATAACTCCAATTAAAGATCTAAGCTTGACAAATGAATCTTTAGGTAAAGATTTAGTAAACAAATCAGCCAAGCAACTTGATGATGGCACATGTTGGAGCGTGGTCTCTTTGGCTTGCACTTTCTCCCTCACAAAATGATGAGCAATCTTGATGTGTATGCTCCTTGCATGGAATGTAGGACTAGTGGCAAGTGACTGGGCTGATTGGTTGTCACAATTGATTGGGATCTTCTCCTTGATAACATGTAGCTCCACCAACAGCCTTCTGAGCCACAATGTGAAAGTACTATACTTTAGGACCATAAATGGATCTACAAAAGATCCACAAGAGTGATTGGATGCCTGCTTAACAATCTATCAAAAAACTAGACACAAAAAAGTTGATCTAGATTGGCAATTTGACAAACAACAAGCATTAACAATCAAAAGCATTGATAAACATTGAAATCCGAGCCCACACGTGTGTACTACAGGCTGTAGTACGGCCTTCAATCTGAGAAACAAGTAGAAATTAATTTGGTTTCATTTGGATCACAAAAACTCAATGTACATAGTGAACTAGCTTGAGATTGCCAATGAGCTCCAAAAATTTTCTTTCTTCTCACTATGGAGAGAGGGAATACATAGCAAATTCGACTTCCTTCTTGAAGTTAGGTGGATTTCCAGCATGTAATAAGGAAGTTAACTCACTCTCCTTGACCTAAAATGAAACCCTAGTCTATTTCCTAGGGTTATGCTTGGTAGGTAGCTAGTTGGTCAAATTTTCACCTTAAACTTAGGTGTAGGTCCTATAAAGTAGGGATGACCACCAAATAGACATGACCAACTCTCTTGACTTGACCTAACCTACATTAGGATGGGTTTCCCATGTGGCATCATGGCCTCACATGTGTGGGACCCACTTGTGTACACAATTTACACTATTCTACATGGTTTTTGATCAAGCTAGATTTGCCAATTTTTGGCAATTCTTCACACTCCTCAAATTTAGCTTGATCTATTTACAACTCTCTTGATAGATCAATGAAAGCTTTTAGAAGTGTCTAAAAAATCCAGCTACAAAGAAGGAACTTTTGAGACTCCAATAGAGAATGATGTCCATGAAGGATCTTTCACCACCTCTTAGAGGATCCCTTACAAGATGTTCCATAAATGTGTCTATATACATGTAGCACACTTCAAAACTAAACATCATGCCAAGCCATGGATTCCAAGGCATTTTGTGCACTTGAAGATACATCAATTAAAATATTAAGTGCATAAATAATGTTGCCAAAGACAACTTGTCTTGCTTGATCCATTTGATTGAGCCTAGATGGCTCCATCTTGATACTCAAGATTCTTCTTGAAGTCCTCGGGTCTTGAGCTTGCTCCTCCACTTGACTTGACTCCAAAACATCAATGAATTGAATAATGTGTTGATCCAAAGGTGCTTCTTCAAGTTTACAAATCTTCCACTCTTGAAAGATCACATTTCCACCATTGACAAATTCTTTGGTTGAAAACAAGTAGATTCTACAATCTCTACTTGAAGAGCAAAACACTACCATTATTCCTATCATTGAAATAGGATAATATTTGGTCCTTACATTGGAATGATCATGCTCAAAGCATGTGGACCCAAAGATTTCCAATACAAATGATGTTTCATCTTTTATGACACTATTCAAACTATTACAAAAATAGTTATCCAATGAAATTGCTTTATCAACAACAAATGTAGATTTCAAAGCATCCCATTTCATTGTCTTGTCATACAAAGTAATAAACACCATGAATCTTAAAGGTAAGAAACAAGTCACCTCATGTCTACTAATACTTTCCAAAAAGTATTCAAAGATAGTAGACTCTCCAATGCTCACCACCCTTGCAAGATGCACACTTGAATGGACAATTTGCATGCAATTTGATGGCTCGGACATTGTCATTGATGACTCCCTTGGAACTCTCATGATTTGAGGCTGATCCTCAAAATCTTCCTCCTTTTGATGCTCCTCCTCAATGCAAGCAAGATCACACTTCGCCAAGATCTCCTCTTGAGTGATCTCCTCCTTTGCCAAGCTCATTCTTTTAAAAGCAACACTAGCTTCCAACTTAAACAATCTTCCATGTTTAAATCCCTTTGCAATACAAACATCATTATTCAAGATGAAGCAAACACCATGCTTAAAGTGGACATCCAAACCACTTTCTAAGAGTAGACCAACACTAAGCATATTCTTGGTGATTGATGGTACATAAAGGACATTTTCTAGATCCATGCATTTTGTGGATTCTAGACACAAAGAGATGGTGCCAACACCATCTATCCTACACTCTTCATCATTTGCAGTAAAGACAAATTTTTTAGCATCATTGAATGAGTGTAAGGTTGAGAAAAAGTCCTTTTCACAAGACATGTGGGAGCTAGCCCCACTGTCGATCCACCAATTGTCTCTTGAATTGCTATTGCTTGTCGGTGAGGATGTAGATGCCATCAAGAATACATCTACTTCATCCTCCTCCTCCTCCTTTGCAAGGTTTCCTTGTTTGTCCTCCTCCACTTGTGCTCTTAGCCTCTTGTAGCATTCAGATGCATAATGCCCGTTCTTTCCACAAAAGAAGCATTTTTGCTTTGACTTGTCCTTTGAGCTTGATGCATCATCCTCTTCTTTGGCCTCCTTTGGATGCTTCTTCTTTCCATTGGTCTTCTTTTTGCCCTTGAATGAGAAATTGGCTTTCTCATCACCATCCTGCAACGACAAGGAACTCATCCTAGATTTTGCATGGAGCATCCTACACTCTTCAGCCACTAATACACTGTGAAGTTTTTCTATAGTTGGCAAAGTGTCTTGGATGGCAAAACTTTGGACCAAATTTGCAAAGTCATCTCCTAGACCATTAAGGACAATTTGTACAAGCTCTCCATCATGAATCTTCTCTCCAATGGAAGCCAACTCCCTATTTAGAGACTTGATTCTGAGTACATAATCCTGTGCACTCTCCTCACTTCTCCTCATGCTTTGCAAAATTTGATTTCTAAGCATAAGAACTCTAGAAGTGTTGCTAGACTCATAGATTGATTTTAAAGACTCCCAAGCCTCTTTAGCATTAGTACAAGCTGATACTTCTCTCAACAAATCATTGCTCACATTCATCTTCACACAATGAAGTGCAAGCCTAGATCTCTTCTTGTATCTAGCTAACTCCTGTGCACCTAGAGGTTCATCTTCATCTTCAATCAAGAACTCATAAAGGTCTTGGAGCACTAAGAGTGACTCCATTCTAACCTTCCAAATAGCATAATTTGTAGAATTCAACCTCTCACTAGCTTCTAGAAGGTATGCTCCAGCAGATCCCATCTTACTAGTGACTTCTACAAACAAGAAATAGATTTGATTGACTTGAAACTCACAAAGGTCTCACACTTGCAGTGTTTCACTCAAATTTGATTTCTAATCCAACAAATGGACTTATAATCACAGTTCTATCACTCCCTCACAAAGCTGGAATGAAGATAAGATGAAGGGAAAACTACTTTCAAACAAATCTTGCCAAGAAATGGATTTGATTGTCTCTAGAAACTCACTAAGGTCTCTCTCTTGTAGTTTTTCACTCAAATTAGATTTCTAATCCAACAAATGGACTTATAATCTCAGTTCTAGCACTCCCTCACAAAGTTGGAATGAAGATAAGATGATGTGAAATCTACTTACAATCAAATCTTGCCAAATTTGGCTATTTTTGGACAAAAAAATGACTTAATCTCTTTCTTCCTTCTTGGTGTACTTTCAAGACCTGTTTTTAACCTTAATAGGACTTGAACTCAGCCTAGATTAATTAGATTCCATGAAACAAATTCAAATCTAATCAATGGCAAATGATCTTGGTAGATTATCCTAGGATCTCCACCAAAAATTACACCAATAGCTCACAAATTGAATTTTTTTTGGATCAAATGAATACCATGCATTAAATGCAGGTTCAGAGGTGCCCACACATGTGGACAGTACAGATTTGGACCCCTACCAAGTTTGGGATCAAATCTACTCACCAAAATCAAGATTCTAGCTTGCCCTCTCAATACTAGTTTTTAGCACCGAAACTTGCTAAAAATGGATTTGCATTAGATCAATGGCTTATTCTCTTGTACTTGGCTCTGATACCATGTGAAAGTACTGTACTTTAGGACCATAAATGGGCTCTTAAGCCAATATTAGTCCCTCTATACAATATGCCAAAATTCTTAGTAGATGAGATATATCTAAGAACTCTTTTGGCCACCTTCCAAAGTGAAACCAAAGGATTTTGCATGAATTGACTTAACTTTCCAACACTATAACTAATATTAAGTCTAGTTATAGTCAAATATATAGCCTATAAGCCTTCTATACAAAGTCATGTCCTCAAAAGATGCTTCATCACCATCAATAGATGCTTTTACATGTTGCTCCATTGGAGTCTAGATGCTTTTACAATTTTTCATTCCAAATCTATCTAGGATGAATGTAGCATACTTTTATTGACAAATGAAGCTAAAATCACATAACTTCTATTCCTAGAATGAAGCTTAATAGGCCAAGATCTACCATCTTAAACTCTTTTTCCAACGCAATTTTTACATCTCTAATTCCATCTAGATCATTGCTACTTAAAATAATGTCATCTACATACAAAAAAAGAATAATGATCTTGCCATCATGAAATCTTATGTACAATGATGGATCATAAGCACTCAACACAAAATTGATGGAAATAAGAAAAGAGTTAAGTCTAGCATACCATGCTCTAGGTGCTTGCTTGAGCCCATAAAAGCTCTTCTTTAAAAAACACACTTTTCCTTCATGCTTTTCCTTGATGAAGCCCTTGGGTTTCCTCATGTAGATCTCTTCCTCCAAATATCCATTGAAAAAAGCATTTGTGAAATCAAGTTGGAATAGCTCCCAATTGAAGGTAGTTGCAAGACTTATGATCAATCTAATAGTAACAAGCTTAGCCACAGGAGCAAAATTTTCATCATAGTCAATACCTTTCGTCTATAAAAACCCTTTTGCTACCAGCCTAGCTTTATGCTTACTTATTTATCCATCTTGGTTATACTTCAATCTATACACCCACTTGCAATCAAGTGGTTTCTTCCCTTGAGGAAGATTCACAAGATCCCAAGTATGATTCTCAATGAGGGCATCCTACTCTACTTGCATAGCATCCATCCAACTTTTACATTTAAAAGAAACTTCATAGCATGTTGGCTCATCTAAATCGAAGTAAGAAAGGTGTAAAGAGGTGAAAGATGATGTGCCTTCCCTTTGATCACCTTTGCCATCATAGGTGAGCCTCAATGGCTCGGCCCTTGCTCTTGTGGATCTTCTTGGAGTTCTTGGAGTTCTTGCATCTTGAGGTTGATCCTCAAACTCTTCATCACTCGGAAGTTCCTCCTCCATCCTAGCATGATCTTGGCATCAAGATAATTAGTAGCATTGTCATCCATTTCACAAGTATGTCCTTCATAAAAAATAACATCCCTACTCACTATTACTTTACTAGTGATGGGATTGAAAACTCTATAACCTTTGCTATTCTCACCATATCCCACAAAGATGCCTTTGATGGAGGTTTCATCATCCTTCTTCCTTGTATCCAAGGATTGGTGTACATAACAAGTGGATCCAAAAATCTTGAGATCGTTGAGATTGGGCTTCTCTCCAAATAGAGCTTTATGTGGTGTGATTCCTCCAATGGCTTGGTTGGGCAATCTATTGCATAAGAAATTAGCACATGTTATTGCCTCACCCCAAAATGGTTTGGGTAGAGAAGCATCTAGCCTTATGGACTTAGCACACTCACAAAGAGATCTATTTCTCCTCTCTGCCACTCCATTTTGTTGAGGGGTGTATAAACATGACAACTCCCTCTTCATGCCATTAGAACTACAAAACTCAATCAACTTATTGGAGATATATTCACTCCATTCTCACGTCTTAATACCTTGATCTTGGTACTAAGTTGATTTTTGACAAGAGTTTTGAACTTTAAAAATGAATTATACACCATAGATTTACTACACAAGAGGTGAATCCAACAATATCTATAATAGTCAACAATGAAGATTTCATAGTACTTGGCACCACCATTAGATTCTTGTGAAAAACTATGAACATCTGAATGGATGATTTCAAGAGGAGTGCTAGATCTAGAGAAAGGTAGAATATGTGCCTTTGAGAGGCTACAAGCTTCATATATCTTTTCACACTTTGACAAATGCTTGTGGAGGCAGAGTGCAAGCTCCTTTGCACACATTGTTTCCATAGCTTTGAAGTCGGGGTGGCCCAACCTTTTGTGCCATAGCTCTACCTTTGCCAAATTCACACTCTCCATAGCAACATTAGCATCAAGCTTAAACAATCTACCTTGTTTAAAACCTTTTGCTATGCATTCATCATTTCTAAGGATGGTACAAACTCCATTCTTGAATTGTACATCATGGCCATTATCCATTAATTGGCCAACACTTAACAAATTCTTGGTTAACTTAGGAACAAAAAAGACATTTTCAAGATTCATCCTTTTGGATGACCCAACATACAATGCAATAGTTCCAATACCACTTATCTTACACTCTTGATCACTATCTGTATAGATTGATCTATGTACATCATTGTAAGAGAGTAAAGTGGAGAAACCTTTTGAAATGTCATGTGGGAACTAGTCCCACTATCTATCCACCAAGAATCATTGGTGTTGTACTTGGATGATGGTGGTTTGTTGGAAATCATCAAGGATGATTCTTCTTCATCCTCCTCCTCTTTTTGATGTGCAATGTTCCTTTGATTATTCTCTTGTGTCTTCTTCTTCTTGAGACATTATGATGCAAAATGTCCTTTCTTGCCACAGAGAAAGCATTTGAACTTGCACTTGTCTTTGATATTGCCCTTTGGGCTTGATGCATCATCCTCTTCCTTGGCCTCCTTTGGATGTTTCTTCTTTCCATTGGTCTTCTTTTTGCCCTTGAATGAGAAATTGGCTTTCTCGTCACCATTTTGCAAAGACAATGAGT
Organism: Diphasiastrum complanatum; assembly: GCA_029204225.1. Classification (NCBI taxonomy): domain Eukaryota; kingdom Viridiplantae; phylum Streptophyta; class Lycopodiopsida; order Lycopodiales; family Lycopodiaceae; genus Diphasiastrum; species Diphasiastrum complanatum. The sequence continues at coordinate 15,613,217 of CM055112.1, forward strand.
TCAATCTTGCTTTGGTGTGTAACATCCTACACTCTTCAACCACTAATACACTATGTAGCTTTTCTATAGCAGACAAGGTGTCTTAGATTGCAAAACTTTGGAAAAGTCGTCTCCTAGACCATTAAGAACAATTTGTACAAGCTCTCCATCTTGAATCTTTTCTCCAATGGAAGTCAACTCCCTATTTAGAAAGTTGATTCTAAGCACATAATCTTGTGCGCTCTCCTCACTTCTTCTCATGCTTTGCAAAATTTGATTTCTAAGCATAAGGACTCTAGAAGTGTTACTAGATTCATAGATTGATTTTAAAGACTCCCATGCCTCTTTAGCACTAGTACAAGATGATACTTTTCTTAAGAGATCATTGCTTACATCCATCTTCACACAATGAAGTGCTAGTCTAGATCTCTTCTTGTATCTAACCAACTATTGTGCACCTAGGTGTTCATCTTCATCTTCAATCAAGAACTCATAAAGGTCTTGGAGCACCATTAGTGACTCCATCCTAACCTTCCAAATAGCATAATTTGTAAAATTGAATCTCTCACTAGCTTCTAGAAGGTATGCTCCAATAGATCCCATCTTACTAGTGATTTCTACAAACAAGAAATATATTTGATTGACTTAGAAACCCACAAAGGTCTCTCTCTTGTAGTGTTTCATTCAAATTAGATTTCTAATACAACAAATGGACTTATAATATCAGTTCTATCACTCCCTCACAACATTGGAGTGAAGATAAAATGATGTGAAATCTACTTACAATCAAATCTTGCCAATCTTGGCTATTTTAGGACCAAAAAAATGACTTAATCTGCCTCACTCTTCTTGATGTACTTTCGAGACCTGTACTTTCAGGACATAGAAATCAATGTACATGGAGAACAAACTCGAGATTGCTAATAAGCTCCAAAAATAATCTATCTTCTCACTATGGGAGCTTGAAATACATAGTAAAAGTGACCTCCTTTGTAAATTTAGGTGAATTTACAGCATGTAATAAGGAAGTTACTCGGTCTTTTTGCCCTAAAATGAAACCCTAGCCTATTTCCTAGAGTCGTGCTTGGTAGGTAGCTAGTTGGTAGGGATCTCTACCAAATAGACTCAACCATCTCTTTTGACTCGACCTAACCTACATTAGGAGTGGATTGCCACATGGAATTTTGGCCATACATGTGTGGAATCCAACTATACACAAAAATATACAATATGCTACATGGCTAGATTTGCCAATGTTGGCAATTTTTCACAAGCAGTACTCACAATATTGATGGTATCAGCACTATCAAATTGTAATTTCGGGATGGTACTACTTTAATTGCAAACGTTCTTCATGTTCCAAATCTTATTTATAGCTTCTAAATTGTCACTTGGCCAATTGCCCTAAGCTTGTCCTAAATGGTAGCTTCTTGGTACTTCATAAAAAAGTCCTAGAATTTCTAGTCTAGATGCAATGTATCAATATTAGCCAGTTAGAATGAATCCAAATCCATCCGACCTCATCCATTTATCCTCTTCACAAAAATATTATAGACACTATTTAGGCCTTAATCAATTCAGATCCAAATCTATTAAAGATCTTTGGTTACAAAACAAGCTATTTCACCAATCTTGCCAATGTAGAAAAATCAACATCTACATACAAAATGGGATGCAAACTTTAAGAGATACTGATCAAACATGAACCAAAACATAAAATATAGTTGTTGTCCATACATTTATAGTATCTTACTATATTTCACATGTGTGGATCCAGAATTAACATAAAATGAGCATTTTCAAGATAACATCAAGAGAGTGCACCAATGAGTAGTAGAACCCAAAGAGAACCATGTATAATGATGAAATGAGATAGAGAAGAGAGAGAGGATTTGCTTCTCCACAAGTTACATCTCTTTTATAGTAGTTTCAAACCTATTTGGCCACTTGGCTTTTCCTCCAAATTGTAAGCCCTACTATTTTTGGGTCTAGACTCAATGTGCCCAACATTTAAACTTGAATCTACTCAAACTCGCCTTCTAGCTTTCTCTCTAATTACATATAGGTAGTTCAAATGTTATTTAGACTAATATAACTTTGAAAAGTCAAACTCTGAGTCTAACAAAGTGTTTTGGCCTCAATTGTCAAATATACAAATATGACCAAAATAGTGAGACTAGTTAAATCTTTCACACTCCCTATTCAACTAGTTTTTAGCATAGACTTTGAAAACACTCCAAGTTAAGTCCTATGCTTCATGAACAAGTCCTTTTCCAATGATTTGGTGAAGATATTAGCTACACATTCCCTTGAAAGCACATGTTGAAGCTCCACCTCCTTTGCAATGACTTGCTCTCCCACAAAATGATATTGCACCTCCATATGCTTGCTCCTAGCATGATAGATAGGATTGGTTGCCAACCTTTGGGCTGATTGATTGTCACAAAAGATAATTGGACTCTCTGAAAAATCCAGCAAGTGAAGATCCTTGATCATCCTCTTGATCCATACCATCTCCTTTGTGCAATGTGTAAGAGCTTTGTACTTGGCCTCACTAGATGATAATGAGATAGTGGCTTGTTTTCTCGACATCCATGATATAGTTCCATCACCTATGAAAATACAATGAGCACTAATGGATTTCCTATCCATTACATCTCCAGCATAGTCCAATTTTGGAGATCCAAAAAGGTCAGATGATGATCTCTCATACAATATGCCAAAATCTCGAGTTCCAATGATGTACCTCAAAACTCATTTTCCTAGCTTCCCATGCAGCTCCTCACTAGGATCTTGCATGAATTGACTCAATCTACAAGTACAATAGCTTAGATCTGGTCTAGTAATGGTTAGATAAATGAGTGAACCAGCTAGCTTTCTATAGAGAGTAATGTCCTCAAAGGATCTTTCATTATCTCTTATAGTTAGCTTTACATGAGACTCCATAGGTGTATCACTAGCTTTTGCATCTACAATATGAAATCTTTCTAGAATAGCATTAGCATACTTCTCTTGACAAATAAAAGTAGATTGAGAAGATCTAATCACTTCTATTCTCAAAATGTAATTCAAATTACCAAGATCATGCACCTCAAACTCCTTCTTAAGAGCACTCTTGATATCCTCCACATCTTGATTGTTTCCACCACTCAAGATGATATCATCCAGATAGATTAGCAAGATAGTAACATCATTTTCAGGAAACCTATAATAAAGTGAATGATCATACTCACTCATTACAAAGCCTTGAGAGAGTAAAAAAGTGTTAAGCTTAGCATACCAGCTCCTTGGTGCTTGCTTAAGGGCATACAAACTCTTTTGTAGTAGACACACATGATTTGGCTTTGTTGATGAAATGTAGCTCTCGGGTTGCTCCATGTACACTTCCTTCTCAAGATCACCATTCAAGATTGCATTTGTGATATCCATTTGCCATATATCCCATCCATAAAAAAGTGTATCAAGTGAGATGATAACTCGAATGCTTACCATCTTTGCCACAGGTGCAAAGGTCTCATCATAGTCAATTCCTTGTTCTTGAGCATATCCTTTTGCCACTAACGTTTCCTTGTACTTGTTGATAGATCCATCTTGGTTTGTCATCACCTTGAAGATACATTTGCATCCAATAGCTTTCTTTTCCTTAGGTAACTCCACCAATCTCCATGTTTCATTTTTCATAAGAGCTTGATACTCAAGATCCATTACTTGGATCCACTCATCTTCTTTGCTTGCTTAATCTATGTGAAGTTTTTAGCATGTGTGAACTTCACCACAGGCCCTATAGGATCTTACTGAGGTGTTGAGATTGCACAAGATTGATCAGAGAACAGTATACTTGAAAAATCTATGACAAGAGCACAATGGCATACATCAGATGAGAAAATCTAACTTCTCACTATGAGAATTGAATGTCAGAATTAATTCTAAGTGCTCCACATGGAAAAACAGCCTGCTCTCGGGTAGAGAGAGAAAATCAATGATGGAAAACTCGGGTAGAGAGAGAATGAGTCCAAAACACCAAAATCTCATCATTCACAATATGGCAAAACATGCCAAGCTTTTCCAACATGAGATAGACTCGAATTCCTACAGTGGAGTCGCATGGAAAGTCCACTTAACTGAACTAATTCACCTACCAGAGATCCACATGTGTAACTGCATGCATGGATGTTGCATGTACTGCATGTCAACTCATAAAACTGCCTAGACATGTGTAGATCATAGAAATCACTTTGCATGTTGCATGCACTGATTGCATGTGGCTTGCATGCATACAATATGACATTGCATGCTATCTAAACTTCTGCATGTCATCATAATTGAATCTATCTAACTCAAATCCGACCTATACTAGAAGGTTATGTGCTCAATTCACATACCTTTTATGTACATGAAATTTAGTGGAAATAACCATGGACATGGTCCCAAACTCGAGATAGGAAGATAATATTTTAATAATCTTCACAATCTACACTTGTAGGTTCATCAAAAGAGGTTAGGAAGGCAACAAAATTTTCAGAAACTACTTGCTTACCCTTTTCATCATATGTGAACCTTGAAGGTACTTGTCTTTCCCTTGATGTTCTCCTTGGCTTTTGACTTGATGAAGGTCCGTCATCACCACCACCAAAGTAAGATCCTTCTCATCAACATCAAGAATGTTAGATCCATCCACTCTCCATCAATCATGCTTGAAGACACCTTTGGAATGTTCCCCTCATCAAAAATGACATCTCTACCAACAATCACTTTGTTAGTAGAAGGAATGTAAACCTTGTAGGCTTTACTCACCTCACTATATCCAACAAAAATACCTCTTCTTGAAGATGGATCCTCCTTGGTCCTATCATCAAGAGCAATGTTGAAATAGCACCTCGGTATGGAGATTCACAAAGATCACGCAAGAAGAAGGATTACTAAAAGTCAAGAGTCCTATTTAATCAATGTACTTCACAGATATGGCATGGAGGCATTAGGGGAGGTTTGAGCTCCAAAAAGACCCTTTAAGAATTCATGCAAGATGTAGTTGGTATTATTAAAATATTATAACAATAATACTTTTGACTTGCCATAACTTTTTAACCGTAGCTCAAAAGTATATCATGTAACATATCACTGGAAAGTTCCTTGTTGAGCGCTTTCCAGTGCACCAAACTCTGCTAGATTCGGACTTACCACTAGAAAGTTATGCCATTTTTAGTGCGGATTTAAAATGTGGACTCAAAAAGTTATGTTACGTAGATTTCAAATTTGAGTATTTTGATTGGTCCATGTGTAAGAAAAATTTGAGAAAAAATATGCAAAGAATCTTTACAAAGGGTCTTTTCTAGATTCAGAACTGCTCTAATGACTGCGAGCCCATAGACACACCTATGGATCCAAGATCTAAGCTGTCCAAAGACATGTGTCCCAAAATTCAAGCAGATCAGCAAGAAATGTGTAGGTATCCTTATCAGTCCGTCATAGGATCTATAATGTATTCTATAATTTGCACACGAACTAATCTAGCATATGTAGTAAAGACACTATCTCACTACATGTCCAATCCAGGCTTACAGCACTGAAATCCTCTGCAAAGAGTACTGAAGTACATTCAAGCTACGAAGCACTATGCTTTGAGCTATAATGATAATACAGAAGCTGTACTCATTTTAGTCACCTATTCAGATTTTGATTGGGCAGGAGACGTGGATACCAGAAAATCCACATCAGGTTATATTTGTGTCCTTGTAGAAGGACTCATTTCATGGAACAACAGAAAGCAGAAATGCATTTCGTTAACCTCTACAGAATTTGAATATCTTGCAGCTACATCAGCAATGAAGGAAATAATATGGCTAAACTACAAGATCTGCAATTCTCATAGATCGGTCCAACAATACTCTAGTGCGACAATCAGAACTGCATAGCTCTATCTCTGAACCCACGTACTCATACTAGAACTAAACACATAGAAATTCAGTTCCTTTTTCTTAGAGAGAAAGTTTAGAATAAAGATGTTGTGCTAAGTTACTATCATATAGACAGTATGTTGGCTGATATTTTGACAAAGTCATTGTCTAGAGATAAACATTCTACTCTAGTAGATATGATAAATCTCAATTGCAATTTAGATTCATAGCAGTAAGCTTAAGGGGAGTGTTGGAGTTTAATCTTTCTCCTACTCTTTCTAACTGCCCTCATTTCTTCTCTCAATTTTACTCTCTCAAATGAAACCTGTAGAAAATGAACTGTTTTTTTTTCAACAATCTACATTTTTAGACTGATTATGTCGCTATAGTCTACATTTTTACTCAAGAATTTCCATAAGAGAAAAACCTGACATTGTCGCCTTTCCACCTTTGGGTCATCCTGAGCAACTAAGTGTTTTGCAACACTTGTGCTAAGTCAATTTTTAGGCCATTTCAGACATTTCCAGAAATGCAACACTGCTTTGCGAAAAAATGCAAAAAATGCGACACTGCATTTTTCATGCAATTTCTGACAGGCGACAATTATGAAAAATGTGACATTGCATTTTTACATGCAATTTTTGACAGACGACGAAAGCGAAAAAAATACGACACTACATTTTTACACGAGATTCCACACAGGCAAAAAATGCGACACTACAGTTTTACACGAAATTCTACACAAACGAAAAATGCGAAAAATATGACACTCTACAAAAATACACAAGATTCCAAGTACAGACTGTCTAGGTCTTCACGTTCCAATAACAACTGGTCTAATTAGTAACATATAGTAGGGTACCGTAAATGTATGAACAACAACTATATTTTATGTTTTGGTTCATTTTTTATCAGTATCTCTTAGAGTTTGCGTCTCATTTTATATGTAGATGCTGATTTTTCTTCATTGGCAAGATTGGTGAAGTAGCTTGATTTGTAACCAAAGATCTTCAATAGATTTGGATCTGAATTGATCCCAAATCTTTCACATGGTATCAAATCTTGTGTTTCAGGTTATGAAGGAGGCAATCACATCTATCAATGATTTGGTGAAGATATAAAGGCTAGAGCATGCTAGATTAGATTCTACATCAAATTGATGCTTTAGATTGGATCTTTTGTAGGTCATAACCCTAAAAGGGTTTGAATACTTGATCAATTTTGATTTTCAATTCACACTCTGAAAATGGGTGACTTTTGATGTATTAGGAAAGCCTAAGTGGTGGCTAATAGATTGCATATCAAGTTTATAGAAATTGCATGTAGAATTTGAGATATTCAATTTTTTTGTAATTTTGTCAAAACCCTAATTTTGATTGTATCTCTAGTTTGTGAGGTTAATAAACTGCATATGAGTGTGTTTTAATCTACATCAAGTGGAGTCATGTTGGAAGCCAATGATAGGCTTACCTCAAATTACTATTCATTGTGAAAAATGAGGATGAAATCACTTCTTGAGATGAATGATGTTTTGAATATTGTTGTAGGTCTGGAGGGGAGACCAACAATACAACAAGATCAAGTGAGGTATGATAAGAGGGCCAAGAATGCTCTACACATGGTCAAGATGAATGTTACCAATGAGCTTCTCAAGGAAGTTGGTAAGAGTACATCATCTAAGGATGCTTGGGATTTATTGAAGAAGCTTTATGAATCCAAGTCTACCTCTAGAGTGTTGACTCTAAGAAGAAAAATCTTTTCTTGTTTGCAAAAGAATGAAGAAAGTCCCAATACTTTTATTTTGAGAGTGAAAGCATTGAATGATGAGTTGGCTTGAATTGATTAGAGCATTAAGGAAGGAGAGCTTGTTCAAGTTATTCTTAATGGATTGTTGGAAGCTCATGCTAACATTGTTCAAAGTCATCCTATTCAAAGAACTTTGCCAAGTTTGATTGATCTTCAAGAGATCTTGATCAATGAAGAATATAGGCTTCAAGCAAGAGGTGGATCTACATCGACACTTCAAGAGGAGGCTATGTTCACAAAGGAAAAATTCAATGACAAAAGTAAAAGTAAGTGGTCTAAAGGACAAGATCAAGGGGAGGCTTCTTCAAATGGCGAAAAGAAGGATAGATCAAAGCTCAAGTGCTTATATTGTGGCATCAAAGGACACTTTGCAAGTGAGTGCTACAAGAAGAAGAGAGATCAAGGAGACAAGCAAGGTCATCTTACCCTTAATGAGTATGGATGAATGTTCAAGATGCAAATGATGATGCTTTTGTGATGTCTTCATGTATGCTTGCTAATGGTGGAGATCTAGATCCTTGGTGGATTGATAGTGGAGCAAGTTCACACATGACTTTTCACAAAGAGTACTTCACTTCTTTGTTGGCATATGGAGATGACAAGAGGGTGATCTACACGGCCAATGATGATGAGTGTGCAATCAAAGGGATTGGCACAATTCCTATTTCTCTTTCTACAAATAGGAATGTTCATTTGGAGGATGTCTTGTTTATTCCATCTATTACCAAGAATTTGCCTAGTGTGAGTCAATTTGCCTCAAGGTTGAGTTTGATGGAGATTCTTGTATGATCAAAAGGAAGGATATCTTGATTGCAAGAGGTAAAAGACAAGGGATGTTGTTCAAGCTAGATGTTTGTGTAATAGCTAACCAAGTTGGATGTGTTGCAAGAGAGCAAATACCTATTCAAGAGGTTTGTTATAAAAGGATGGGACACCTCAACTTCAAGTCATTGAAAGTAATGGCAAGGAAGAAGGTTGTGATTGGTCTTCCAAGTTTCTTAAGTAATGACAAGCATGTTTGTGAGTCTTGTGCTTTGTCAAAGTCACATAGACAACCTTATGCTAGAGCTACATCTAGATCTACAAAGCCTTTTTAACTTGTACATTCGGATATTCATGGAACTACTACAATTAGCAATAGTGGAGTTAAGATGTATGAAACTTTCATTGATGATTCTAGTAGTGTTGGATCTATCTAATAAAGAGCATTCTAAAACAAATTATAGAATAGACAAAAATATTGTAATACTGTAAGAGACATAGAGAGACATAGCGAGTAGAGCAGAAAAAAAAATACTAGATACGAAAGAGCTATGCATGAAAGTCTGCCAACGAGTAGAACACAGCAAAAGAGCAGAGAATTAGGCCGCCAACGAATGAGACACTGACGACCTCACTCTAAAATCAAACTGATAGTTGATTGTTCCATTTTTGTGCATCTCCTTGTCTTGCGTCATCTGTCTTGATTGCTAGAATGGAATCTGTTATGTGATGTGTAGTCGCGTGTCTAGGTTCTTGTGAAGCTTCTGTGCAAAGAAAATTCAAAGACACAAAATCGTTCGCGAAAATGAAACCGAAAAAGGCATTTTCATGCCATGGTACTAGAGCCAACAGGTTATCACTACTAATATCTTACAGTGATTATCTAGACAACACAATATGGCTACAACAATCTAGACAAGAGTAGCAATCAATCTTGATGGCGCAAATTATAGAATTTGGAAAATCAAAATCAAAACGCTTCTGAAGGGCTAAGACATCTGGTCGATGACTGAACTCTAAGAGGCGCAGCCTCCAGAGGAAGTCTTGAGGAGAGCTTAATGGATTAGAAAGGATGAGCGTGCAATGGTGATCATCGTTTTGTCCATAAACAAAAATCTACTCATGCAGATAGAAGACTGCAAAGGCAGCCATGTAGCATGGAAAAGATTGAAACAGAAATATGAAGTGAGGACTGCAGCTTCAATCATGCACCTTCACAATCAGTTGCAATCCGTACGATGGGATGACAACCAGTTAGATCAGCATGTTGAGAAGATCAAAACGATCTTCGCTCAACTCACTGCATCAGGACAAGAGCACCAGATTCTAGCACCATAGCAGCTGATGTACTTCATGAAATCTCTATCAATGTCCTATCAGCCTTTGAGAATGCTCATACAGAGTCTACTAGATATGACATTCGACAAAGCAGTCAGTCTTGTCATTGATGAGATACTGATGAGGGATGAAGGAGAGAGAAGTAGTGATCAAGAGAAGGCCCTCTTCATACAAGGAAAGAAGAAAAACAAAAACAATCCCAGATTCGATAAGACAAAGTCCTCGAATCAACAATCTTCTTCTTGTGATCACTGTCACAAACCAGGCCATACGGCCAACAAATGCTGGTTCAATCCAGCAATACCTTGCATGCACTGCAAGAAGAAAGGGCATTCTGCATACGATTGTAGATACAACCCAAAAAGAAAGAACAAAGCTGAAAAGACAAATGTTGCAGAGTCATCCAACGATGCGGATAAAGGTGATGAAGCCTTCATGATACTCGATGAAGCTTCAACGAGCTACATTGAACACGACTATGATGTAGTCATTGATTCAAGAGCAATATCACACATCACCTGCAACAAGAAGATCTTGATCAATTATAGAGAGCTCAAAAATAACAGAGCAATGATTCTTGGTGATGAGAGCAAACACGATATCAAAGGCATCGGTACTCTACAGCTGCGAACGTTGTCAGGGCAAGCAGAGCTGCCAGGAGTAGTCTACGTGCCTTCATTTAGAAAAGATCTGCTATCAGTTTCAAGATGGCAAATCTTGGAATTTGAGTTTTGTTCGACAACAACACATGCCGTATGATTGAGAAAATGACAAACAAGCTGTTGAGGGTCGGATGCAGAGAAGGAAACATCTACTAGGCCAAGATAATCAGCAAGTCTGATAGTATATTAAATGGATCTGGAAAATGAAAATCAGCTCCGGCATAGGAGAATGTATCATCTGAACATGCGGAGCCTGTATGACATGTGCAAGAAGGACAAAGTCATAGGTCTCAAGATATCAAGGCCCGAAACTGAGTTCTACGAAGCCTGTCAGAAAGGCAAACAACATCAAAATCCATTCATGCATGAGGAAAGAAGAGTAAAGGAAGTTCTTGAGCTCGTCCACTCTGATATCTCTGGACTGATGAAGATGGATTTGCTCTCAAGTTCGAGGTATTTTCTGATGTTCATAGATGATTACAGCCGGATGACCACGATCTACTACCTAAAGGAAAAATCTGAAGTGTTTGTTTACTTCAAGAAGTTCGTGGCATTTGTAGAACGACAAACCTTAAGAAAGATATAGATCCTCAGGTCTGACAATGGAGGTAATAAAAAAGCAAAAAATTCTCAAGATTCTGCGAGGAACAAAGGATAGAACACCAGTTCACTCCTGCATACACACCAGAGTACAATGGTGTTGCAAAAAAAAGAAATAGAATGCTAGTCGAAAGAGCCAGATGCATGATGGCACAGGCTCAATTGCCAAGTCAGTTCTGGACTGAGGCAATAGCTCCATCTGTACACTTGCAGAATTGATCAACAACGACAGCGTTGGAAGACAAGACACCATACAAAATGTGGACAGGAAGATTCTGATCTATTATATGTACGTGTGTTTAGATGTGCAACATACAAGCACATTTTAAAATAAAAAAGAAGCAAGTTCGATGACAAATCAGAACAAACCATCATGGTCGGATACTCGAACATGTGTACAAACTCTACGATCCAACCACAAAAAAGGTTGTTTCGAACAGAGATGTGAAGTTCGATGAGTCCACATTTCCTGGACTAAAAGACAAAAGAGGCCATGAGATCTTCACACTGCTGCTTATTCAAGAGGGAGATCGAGGACATACATCAAATCAAAATGCAGAGCCATAGACTCTTGAGCAAAGGATCAACCCCACGAACAAGAAACGTTCGAGTAGCGACAAAACGAGCCTAGAAGGTCAACAAGACAAAGAAGACCTCCAGACCACTAGTTTGACAATCTTCAGTGGAGCGAAGGCACGCAGTTCGAGTACTATAGCTTTACTGAAGAGCCAACAACATATCAAGAAGCTATCCAGTGTCCAGAGGGAGAATTCTGGAAACAGGCAATGTTAGAGGAGATCGAGTCGATGAGACGAAACGAGGCATGGACATTATTAGAGCCATTGCTAGAAAACAGAAAAATCGTCGACTGCGTATACAAAAAAAAGATGAAATCAGATGGCACCATTGGCCACTACAAAGCAAGGCTTGTCGCGAAGGGCTACACGTAGAGATATGGTGTTGATTATTTCGACACATATTCGTCGATGGTCAAGATGACAATAATATGACTACTCCTTGCATACGCCACACAGCACAATCTGGAAATTCATCAGATTGATGTGAAAACAGCCTTTCTTTATGAAGATCTAGAGGAAGAAATCTTCATGAATAGCCTGAAGGTTTTGAAGACCCCGACAATCAACAATATGTCTGTCAGTTGCAGAGATGCATCTATGGTCTAAAACAGGCATCACGAGCTTGGTATAAGAAGCTTGATGGTCTTATGAAGTCTCTAGACTTCAATACTACACAATCGGACTATAATGTCTACATAAAAAGAGTAGGAAAAGATTTTGTGATACCGACTATCTTTGTGGATGATTTCCTAATGATAGGAAATTCCTTGATGTTGATCAAGGACACGAAGAGTCAGATTTCTGAAACTTATGAATTCACAGATCTTGGAGAAGCAACAAAATGCCTCGGGCTGGAGATCAAAAGAGATCGAACAAAGGCCAAAATGCACTTGAGTCAGTCAAAATATGCCAAAAGGTGCTCAAGCAGTATCACATGATGGACTACAAAGAAAAGGCCACACCAATGATAGCTAGAGCCAAGCTCGTGAAGCAGGATTGCCCAAAAATGGAAGAGAAACAACAGAAGATGACAGATATACCCTACCAAAACTTAATTGATAGTCTGATGTACCTTACAATTTGTACAAGATTCGATCTAGCTTTCTCTGTTTACGCCTTGAGCCAATTCTCCTCCAATCCTAGCCTGGCACATTGGCAAATGGCAAAACGAATACTACAATTTCTGAAGGGTACCCAAAATATGGGATTAACCTATAGAGTTGAAAATGAAGAAAAAGGATTCGAGGTGCACCACTATAGTGATGCGAGTTAGACGAGCTAGAAAGATGACAACAAGTCCACAACTGGAGTATGTACCATAGCATGCGGAGCTGCAATCAGCTGGATATGCAAAAGGCAAACCTTGGTGGCTCAATCCTCTTGCTAAGCTGAATACGGTGGCAAATGAGGTAGTGTGGCTGTAGATGATGTTGGAAGCAATCGGGATACCACAAGAAGGGCCATGCACGATGATGATGGACTCTCAGAGTGCCATTTATCTATCCTAGAATCCTGTCTTCCATTCAAAGACAAAACACATACCTTTGAAGTACCATCACATTCGAGATTTAATTTTGAATGGAGAGCTCCAGGTCCAATATATAAAATAAACGAAACCGAGAAAGGTAGTTTTGTGACACCTTGAATATTTTATTATGATGCATGTACAAGATTGATCGCATGTTTAAATGACCTAGTCTTTGATGCCAAACATGAGCATCAGAGTTACTCATAGTAAGTGCATAGTCGTGACTCAGATATACAAATTTCCTTCTCTATGTGCAGAGAGAATTTCATTAGAATTACCATAAAAAATAGTACATCGACTAGTAGTAAACAAAGCTCTATAGCCTTGATAAGTGATCTTGCTAATAAACAATAAGTTCTTTGTTAAATTGGGTACATAAAGTACACCATTTAGTTGTCTAGTGATGCTATCAAAGAACTGGAGTTGGACAGTGCCTTGGCCTTCGACTTTGTGGGAGCTTCGCCAAAGAAAATGTACTTTGAGTCCATTGTTGTGAGATTAGAGAAAAGGTTCTTACATGGTGCTATGTGCTGTGAAGCACTTGAATCAAGATACCATTGATAGGCATCTCTACTTGGTTGGTTTTGTACTATTAGTGCCTTGTCATCCTCTTGAGAATTTTTGATAGAGTCAGAACCTCCGTCTTGGTGCTACTACATCCTCTTCCTTGATTTATTGTGCTTGAAGATATGACAATCCTTATTGTCGTGGTATGATATTTTACACTATTTGCAAAAGAATTTGGTCTTGGATGGCTGTTGTTGTCTGTGTTGTTGTTGTTGTTGTTGTGTTGAATCTGGCTGCTCTGCCTTTGTCTTTTTGTCCTTGAAATTCTTCTTCTTGGACTGATGCTTATTAGAGTACAATGCCATTGACTTAGTACTCGTTGTTGATAAGCTCTTTCTCCTGACTTCTTCCTGCAAAAGACTTGTTGTTAACTTCTAAAGACACAACGCATGAGTATTGCTCAAAAGCAACACTAGATTATCGTGATTCCCTGCACAATCACATCAAACAGTTCAAGAACCTGTTGAAGCAAATGGCTGTTGCCAGATCTGTCATAGACGATCAAGACGCGGTAATTCAACTACTTACAAGTTTGCCAAGCTCATACGACAGTTGGGTGATGATCATCAAGACACATCCAAAGCTAACTCTTTCAAGAGTCATTGCAATGTTGTTGCAGGAAGATACGCGGAGGAATGAAGCCTCTAGTTCCTTAGCTGATTCTCACACTTTGTACACCAACAAAGGCATGACTAAGCAGAAGAAGAAGAAAGGCCCAAAGCAACCAAAGCAAGCCCAGAAACCAATACAACACAAAGAACAGTCAAATCCAGACTAAGAAAAAGTTGTTCTGCAAATACTACAAGAGAAACAACCACGAGATTCAAGACTATCGGATACTACAAGCAAAGAGCAACAGCAAGGGACAGTCGAATCAAGTGGCCAATGCAGCTAGAGAAGCTCCACAACCCATTCAAGAAGCGGATCATGATGCCTTCATGACCAACCATCAAGGAGCATCCAACGACAGTTCTTGGTATCTAGATTCTAGTGCCACTCAGCATATGATCAGTCTCATTGGCTGTTTCGAGTCCTATACACCCTACAATAAATACGTTTATTTTGGCGACAATAGCACACAAGCTATTAAAGGTGAGGGTACTATAAGATTAAGCTTTGCAAATGATCAGTCTAAGCTACTTTCTAAAATCCTGTATGTACCCAATCTATCTACAAATCTGCTGTCTGTAAGCAGAATTACAGATCTAGGATATAAAGTAGAATTTGAATGTGATCAATGCAAAGTAGTTGATAGGATAGTTAACATCTTAGCACTCGAAAAGAGGCATGAATACTTGTATAGATTAAGTCATTGCTTTTATGCCTCTAGTCAGGCGCTCAATACTTATATTCAAGCAAATAAAAGTTTACTTTGGCATTATAGACTTGGTCATTTGAATCATGTTGTTATACAACAAGTGCTGTTGTAAAACAAGTGTCTAAACATTCTATCGTTCTTGATCTAGACTATCCTAATAAGAAAGTCGAGTTATCTGTCTGTCAAGAATGTTTAGTTGGTAAACAAGCTAGGAAACCATTTAGATCAAGCCATCAGCATACTGCTAGAGGATTATTAGATGTTGTACATACAGACATTTGTGGCCCAATGAAGAATCCTCCTTTGAAGGATGCAAAATACTTCATAACTTTTATTGATGAATTCTCCAGAAGGACTATGGTGTATTTTATCAAGAAGAAATCAGAAGTTTTCAATTGCTTCAAAATCTTCAAGGAGCGTGCAAAAAAAGAGACTGGAAGGACAATCAAAGCCCTGAGGTCTGACAATGGTGGAGAGTACATCTCTATTGAATTTAAGGAGTACTGCCAGAGCCAAGGCATTGAGTAGAAATTCATCACTCCTTGTAGTCCTCAATAAAATGGCTTGGCCAAGAGGAAGAACCGTATCCTGGTTGAATCAGCTACATGTATGATGATGCATGCATCATTGCAGAGCTTCTGGGTTGAAGCTGTCTCCACTATAGCTTACGTCCAAAACAAATGCTCAACCAAGGCCCTCTCAGACAAAATACTCCATGAGGTGTGGACAGGCTCTAAGCCTTCTGTAAAGAACCTATGAGTGTTTGGATGCATCGCCTATGTGCAGATCCTGAAAGAGACTAGGAAAAAATTTGATTTCCAAGGTCTCAAGACCATCCTGATTGGATACTCTTCATCTGATAACACTTATAAGCTCCATCTCCATCTTGCCATAAGATATCATCAACACTTGATGAATTTACCATGAATGAGTGATATAATTAGCCTCCCTTAGCTTCATTTCCATCAGCAAAACCATCCAATAATTCTAGTACAACTCCAACATCAATATGATGCACAACAATGTAACTAGTTTCGCCATATCTTGACAATTTGCACAAATTCACATGAAATTGCTCAAACATGAGATAGAACAAGTAAAGTAACCTTGACTAACACTTCCTTGCTACTCCTTGAACTTACTTGACTCTTCAATAACTTGCAAAAATAGATCCAAAGTATATTTGCCACTTGACTTACCTTTGATGCTCTTGACTAGTTCCAAATTGCCACCTTAAATCCTTTTGTGTTGTTGAAGCCCTTTGAGATCAACCTCTTGATCTTCAACTTGACCATCAAAGCCATTTCCAGATCCATTAGTTACATCCTTTCCCCCATGAAAACCACCAACCACTTGCATAGCATCATCTACACAAGAAGATTCACCACACTGATATGTGAGAAATGCAAAATGAGTAACTTCCACTTGCTTACCATTCTCATCATATGTGAGTCTCAAGGGTTGTTTTCTTTGCCTTGATGTCCTCCTTGTGTTATCTCCATGTCCTGTACAAGGGAATCAAAATTATTCCTGACGTGGATAGCCGGTCACTCCAGTTGTATGTGGTTATTAGTTATGCTACGTCATTTCGGACGTGGTCGTATTAAATAATTAATAATCATATCAGGGCCCAGACCTTTAATTGGACATAGGAGCACATGCATGGTGAAGACTGCTCGCTCATCCTCCTATTGTGAATTGTGATTCCTGAGCCAGTTCTTCCTCTCCTCTCTTGTGTTCTTCACTGTGGCTTGGGGGTGAATTGGTTAGGGTATTGACTAGCCTCTCCATATTGGTTGGGTGGTTCATGCTCCTTTTGGTTTGCATGTGATTGGAATCCTATAGATCTTCACTTGGTGGTTCTTACAATGGTATTAGAGCTTGGATCACATCTACCAGGAGGTGGAGCTTGAGGATCTTGGATTTTGTAGTTCTTTTGGTGTAGCTCTTTGCTTCTTCTGTTGGAATTCAATTTCAAGTAGGTGGATTCTCAGATCCTTGGTGTACTTTCAGCATAAAGATCATAATTGTGGATTTGTTTCATGAATTTTGATGGAAATCATAGAATTTTTGATGAATTTAGTGAATTTTTCACCTAGAATTAATGGTTTTTGCAAGGAAATGATTATAGGATCTGGTGTAGTACGTTTTCCAGATTTTACTTACTGATTTACAGTCATTAATTACAGAATTTAATGATTGCATGTTGGTTGAAAAGTCAAAAGGTTGATTAGATAGTGATTTTGGACCAAAAATTGGGGTTTTTGGACCATAGATGGGCTATGGAAACCATGTTTGACTTGAATCAGAACTTTTAGTGCTTGCATGAAATGGATTTACAGGGATTTGGATTTGAAGTCACGAATTTGTGGAATTCCCCCATGAATTTGGGTCAAAATTGGTCAAAATTGGTCAAAAATCATGGTTTTTTGATGTTTTTTGGACTTATTTTGGGGTAGATCTCAAAATTCTCAGCCAAGAATTGGTATGGACATTTTTAGAGATGTAATGAAGCTGTCCCTAAGCTTTCATGAAGTCTGGTAGGGATTAGGCACCATTAGGAAGCTCAAAACATTCAAAAATAGTGTATTTTTTAGCATGAATACCTCTCAATTGGGGGTCTAAACCTGTTGGTTCTTGTTACAAGGTAAAAGATATTTAGATTGCCTCTGATTTGATCCATCATGCATCCAATTTGGATAGATGTGCACTAGACACCAACATATTGTAGTTTTGCTTGTTGAAGGAGGACAAAAATGCATTTTTTGCATGATCTGAGCTTATGATTGCTTGCTGGACCTATTAGAAGATTTTATGCCTCTCTACTGAACGTTAGTAGAGTGCTTGTAACCTCTGATCCAAGGCTTTTTGGTCTAGGATGTGATTTTTGATGACACCTCTCCACAAAAATGTGCCCTCCTACATGTTTTTCAGGCATTTAATGCTTGCACGTGTGAATCCAAGGGTGCTACCCCACCATAACTCATGTGGTGTCGTGTGAGGGACACCAGACATCCCTATCCTGTTTTGGATGTATGCAGCTGTAGTTACTACTTCAGCCCACAGTACTCTTGGAGCCTTCGAGTAGGCCATCATGCATCTGGCTGCTTCCATCAGGGTCCTATTCTTTCTTTTTGCAACACCATTGTGCTACGATGTGTAGGCTACAGTTCTTCTGTGAATGATGCCACGATCATTGCAGAAGCCAGTGAACTGATTTGAGATGTATTCGCCACCTCATTTTGTCCTGATCTGTCTCACTCTGCTGCCTATACATCTTTCAGCCCAATTCACGTATTCTGTGAATTTATCAAGTGCTTCAGATTTATTCTAAATAAAATACACTCTGGTAAATTTGCTATAATCATCAATGAAGGTTATATAATATTTTGAACATCCTACTGAGATCACATTGAAAGGCCCACAAATGTTAGAATGCACTAACTCCAGAATCTTGGTCATTCTGTAGGAGTCTTTGATGAATGGTGTGCGTGACATCTTACCTTTCAAACATGCATCACATGTGGTCGAACTGGTTGCATTCGAGATGTTGACCTCTGTTATCGCTCCATGATGGCTTGCTTGGTGAAGTGCCATTGAGTTCATGTGACATAGTCTTCTATGCCAGAGTGTCTAGCAAGTCATCATGAGTGAGATGCATCTGATCTGCAGGTAGGTGAACCTTCAGATGATATAGATTTCCTTTCCTTTTGCCTTGAGAGATCAGAGTACTGGTACTAGTGTCAATCACGTTGCATGCTTTGTTAGAAAACGTCACACGCATCCCTACATCTACTATTCTTGCCACAAAATGCAAGTCTTGCTACAGTGTAGGGACGAACAGAACGTCTTCGAGTCGTCTGTCTCTACCGTTGGTGTTGAGCCATAGTGAACCAATACCATTCACTTGATGTTTGGATCCATCTCCAAGAATAATGAATCTTGAAGGATCAACACTTCTGAAATCTGACATTATTTGTCTTGATATCATGAAGTGTGAGGTGGCTCCTGAATCTAGGATCACCTTATGTGTGTAAGATGTTGATGCTGCACACACGTCTTCACAGATATAGACGGTCGAACAGTTTCTGTTCAATCTTTTTTTGCCCATTTTCGAGCTCTCGGGCTCCTTGACATAGGATGAACTGTTGCTGTTCTCCTTTTTGTTCTACGTTGATTTGTTTCTCGGGTTCTGGCGGCATGTATCAACTGTATGCATGTCTCTTCTGCATCTCACGCAAGTCTTCTTGTCTGCACCTTGCTGCTTCGACCTCTCTTTGCTCTTGTAGTTGCCCTTGCTGGTCTCCTATGTTTGCTGATCACGGTCCTGCCTCTGATTTGACTCCCTCTTAGGCTTAAATTGTTTCTTAAATTTTTCCTTGCTGCCATAGAGGGCCTGGTCAGAACCATCTTTGTGATCAAGATGTTCTCTCACCTTGACTTCCTCTCGAATCTAGACAATCGCCTTTTCGAGGTTCATGGTAGGATCTTTCGCGAGCAGGGTTCTCGTTGTCTGGAATAATCTAGGTAAGGCTCTCAATAGGTAAGTTAGCTGCTTCTCATCTAACACTACGTTCTCTGCTCTAGAGTTACGTAGTGATAGAAATAGATCCTTCATCTTTCTTACAAAATAAGTGAAGTGCGTCCCACATCTCCTTAGCTTTGGAGAGTATAGCCAGGTCAAGTGTGAGACTATCTTCGATGGATGAAGATAGCAAGGCTACTTACTGCCTTGTAATTTTACTCTCTCCATTCACGTAGCTCCTTGTCTGATGTCGTAGGCATCTCCTCTGTGCCATCAACCCAGGGGAATAAGCCTTCGCCCTTGAGTATCAATGATGTCTTAACTTTCCAAGCTAGAAAGTTAGATCCTAAAGAATCAAAAATTGTGTAGATCTTGCTCTGCATGCTGCTGATTGAAGCCATTGCTTCCGAAGTCTGTTGATGGTTGTTTGTCTGAATGCTTGGCCTC
This sequence comes from Diphasiastrum complanatum, assembly GCA_029204225.1. Lineage (NCBI taxonomy): Eukaryota > Viridiplantae > Streptophyta > Lycopodiopsida > Lycopodiales > Lycopodiaceae > Diphasiastrum > Diphasiastrum complanatum. The sequence continues at coordinate 15,633,221 of CM055112.1, forward strand.
CTGGATCTAATAGCTTCTTGTTTATGTCAGATTATGACAAGATAACTTGACTCTGATACCACTAAAGAGAAATGAATTAGCCTCACGGACACGAAACAGTCGCTAAAGCAAGCCAATGATTCAATGCAATTCGGATGGAGTTCAAATGCGATCCCTGGTCACTGCCAGCTGAATCACTCCTACAGTCCTCCAAAATGTTGTCAAGCACTGCTGATCTATGTTTATAAATCATTGTAGCATTCAACAAAGTTTCAACCAAGGTGCGGAATTAAATGAATGAGAGAATCAGACACACGAATAATAGCAGATACATTTGCATTCAAGATCATACATCATAAAAGAAGACATGTGCACAATGGCTACAAGATCATCTATTGATTTTTCTTTGATTCTTCAAACACTGCATGCAGATCCACGCAGTGCATTGGCATGAGAGAAATACAGTTCTCTCACGAGTGGATGTCTCGCTTACTAGCGGACTTGTGGATCCTGCTTACAAGAACTTGCTCGCATGCAGGTGGACTTCTATTCTATATTTTACTAGCATCAGACTACATGATACATTTCTGTATGTTCATGTATATCAAGTATCATCCAGTAAGTATATAGTCGCTCCGTGTAACCTTTCAGATTAGAGTAATTAATCATCTACAACTAATCAGAAAATTACAAGAGTGGCAAATTAGCCACGACCTAGAGTGTATCTGCTGACATCATGTCATTAGATCAGACATCTGTACTTTTGGGTACTTGTATGACCTTGCTGGTCCTTCATGGAGCGTGAGAGCAAAAAAGGTCTCACGACATTTTTCGTGTAGCGTCGTTGGTTTCATTTTCGTCGTGTTGGACCGCAAAAGATTCTTATTCAGAAATCTTTCATGTTCGTGTCTTCTCGTCAGGTGTTCACGAAACTTTCGTGCTTTGTGTCTCTTGATTTTCATGTTTGCAAACATTTTTGTCAGGCAGAGGGCTGAAAGCTAGCAAAGCTTTGTAACTAGAAATGTTTTGTTTCTTCAAGATTCACTAGTGCTAATTGTAGTAAATCCATGAATATCCGAATGTACAAGTTGAAAAAGCTTTGTAGATTAGTATAAGCTTTTCTATGTGACTTAGACAAAGCATAAGACTCACAAACATGCTTGATGCCATTTAAAGAACTTGGAAGACCTATCATAATCTTCTTCCTAGCCATTACCTCCAATGACTTGAAGTTGAGGTGTCCCATCCTTTTAAGCCAAACCTCTTGAATAGAAATTTGCTCCCTTGCAACACATCCAACCTGGTTAGCAATAACACAAGCATCTAGTTTGAACAACTTCCCTTGCCTTTTACCTTTTCCAATCAAGACATCTTTCCTTTCATGTCTGATCCTACTGCCATCAATTCTCACATCAACAGCTTCAAATCTTTAATGGATCAGTTATCAGCCATAGAAGTGCTATTCAAGATGATGATGTCGTTATGACCTTGCTTTCTTCTCATCCAAAGTCGTATGAACACTTTGTGGTGATGATCTCCACACAACTCGACCTCACTCTTCAAAAGGTGATTAGTCACCTACTTCAAGAAGAAATACAAAGAAAGACTAGCAGCCTATCTATCAAAGACAAATCCATGGCTCTATACACCAAGAAGAAAGACTACTACAAGGGCAAGAATCAAGTGTAGTAGCAGCAATAGCAGAAGCCTCACACTCAATGTGAGAATAGTGGATCACGTAAGAAGCTTTTTTGCAGATATTGCAAAAGAGCCAATCACGACATCAAAGAGTGTCGTATCCGCATCTACAACGAGGCAAAGAGGCAACAACAACAACAGCCAGACTCCTCCAACATGGCAAAATTCAAGGAGCAAGATACACATTTGTTAATGGCTTACAGCAACATCAACGAAGACTGTGATAGCTGGTACCTGGACAACGTCACTACCCAATACATGACCTCTCACAAGGAATGGTCTACCGAGTATGCAGCTTACAACAGAGATCAATTCATCTACCTCGGAGATTCAAGCACCATATGCATGGAAGGCAAAGGGACAATTAATATCACATTCAACAACGATATATCTATTTGTGTTCCCAATGTCCTTCATGTTCCTCAACTATCAAAGAATCTGTTATCAATCTCTAAGATAACTGATGAGGGCTACATTGTTACTTCTCATCTGAGCAGTGTACAATATTTGAGGAAGATACTACTCTGACTAGATGCACTAGAGTTGAAAATCTTTACGTACTCTCTAATTCAGTTGCATTAGCTAGCATCTCTCATGAAAATGTAAACAATAATGCTATTCTGTGGCATAGTCGATTTGGACACGTGAATACAATATCACTTTCCTATATGCGTTGTAATAACTTAGTTGATGGATTGTATTTCCCTTCTTCATTAGATAGGAAATCTTTCTTTTGTGAATCACGCGTCTATGGCAAAAACTCTAGAAGCAAGTTTCCCAAATCACATTCCATCAAAACAAAGCATGTATTGGATCTTGTGCATAGCGATTTTTGTGGACTAATGCCAAATCCGTCCTTAAGAGATGCAATCTATTTTATCACTTTCATAGATGATTATTCTAGATGGTCTACAATCATGTTCATTAAGCACAAATCTGAAGCCTTTGAATGTTTCAAGAGATTCAAGGCCATGGCTGAGACACAAACGTCTACAAAAGTGAAGGCACTCCAAACTGATGGTGGCGGCAAATACATCTCTAATGAGATGTCCGACTATATGGTTGAACATGGCATTAGAAGACAGTTCACCACTTCCTATTCACCTCAACAAAATGGGATTGCAGAAAGGAAGAATCAAATTCTTCTCAACTCAGCTAGATCCATGGTACATCAAGCACACCTACTTGCGAAGTTCTAGGCAGAAGCTACTGCCACAGCTTGTTACGTGCAGAACAGATCCAGCACCAAAGCCATCAACAACAAAAATCCTCATGAAGTTTGGCATGGGCACAAGCCTAGTGTCAGCCATTTAAAAATCTTTGGTTGTATATGTTTTGTTCACATTCCTAAATAGCTTAGGAAGAAGCTAAATCAGAGGAAGTTTATGGTCCATCCACCAATGTAGTATTTGTCTCTAGGAATGTAATATTTCAAGAACATACATATTATGATTTCAAACAACCATCGATAAACAATGCTATGTCATTTCATTCTATTTTACGTAGCATGGAATCTTCCAACAATATCATCCATTCAGGAATACACAAAAAAGAGGATTTGGGAAAAGAGACAATAAATTCTCCAACAAAAATGTCAGCGGCAGATTGGCACAAACTTTGGATTGAATTCGAGACTAAGCCAATGAATGGTATGGAAAGACTATCTATTCTTCATTGTTTACCATATTGAAATAATCTGTTGATCAATCATTTGCTTGATCCTATGCACATATTTAAAAATGTGGCCGAATCAATATGGAAACACATGGCGGGTGATAAGATAGTATGCATGCTCGAGAGGACTTACAACTATCAAAAACAAAAAAAAGAGTATTGGCCAAAGTTGGGAGCAGATAGAAATAATACCCATATTATTCCAAGAGCAAATTGGATTCTTAGCAAAGAAGAGTACAAGTATGTGCGATCAGTTATTTCTGAGATGAGACCACCAACTAATTTTGCTCATTCATTGCGAACATCATTCACAGCAGATGGAAAGCTTCATGGTCTAAAATCTCATGACTGGTGGAAAATGCTTGAATATATGTTTCCAATGTGCATTTGTGTTTGTCTGACAGAGCATCTTCGTAAGACCATTCACAAACTAGCAGTTGTTGTGAGGTACTTATACAATTTTATGCTATTTGTTTGTTTTTAAATGGATTCATTTGCAATAACAACAAATGACAAAATGAAACATATATTATATACATGATGTAGATGGATATGCAACAAGGAGATTCACAAGACGGACACACAAACAAAACATGAAGACATGGTGGAGGCTGTATGTATGCTTGAGAGGGATTTTTCGAATTCTAGTTTAGTCATACAAGTGCATCTATTGGTGCACTTGGTTCAAGAAGTTGGTATTGTTGGCCCAGTGCACTCTAGGTACAGATATAAAAATTCATGGCTTTAATTGAGGTTACCAATTTGACTAAGGTTCTCATGTTTTTTATTTTTTTGTAGGTGGATGTTTTTTTTGGAAAGGTATATGAAAGTCTTGAAAGACTTTGTGCGTCAAAAAGCAAGGTCCGAGGGAAGCATATCAAATACCAATGTGTTTGAGAAATCCATGCTTAATGTCTTGGTTGAATCAATAGCAAAAAATCCACTAACATCTTTCTTCACAGTTGCATTTGATCATTTGTAATTGATTCTAAACCATTTCACATCAAACAAAAAATATGAACCATTTTCACCAAAACGCACTTTGTATATTTCTTGAATTGTGCCTACATACTCAAGTTCTCCAGAAATGGGATTCTGGTCTTGTGCACTACTTCGACTTTCTTGGTGAAAAGATGCCATAACACCACAATCATATGTGCGTCGTTTCACATCGATTCGTTCAAAATGATGATGGTGACCATATGTCCACATAGCGCTATACGTTCGTATAACATTTAACACAAATCGTACAATAACCAATCATGCTAAAAGTCTTATAATGACTTTACTAGAGCTATATAACATGTCAAATGATAAAAATCAATTCAAGAACTTACCTTCCAATCACATCTTCTAGCGAATTCTCATTTCTTAGTCAGATATGACAACAGATTGATTAAACAACGATTGGTGGTATGTTTTTCAAATTAAGCCACGTTCAAGGCACATATTTGAAAATGCATATGTTGAGGACAAGATGGAGGATTCGAACTCTTTCAACATAGGATCTAACGAGAATATAAAAATTATATTTTTAAACATGTTAGATATTGAAGATTCTACAAATGAATCGGAGGACGTTGCAAATGAAGAAGATAGTATTGATTATTTTAGTGATGATGGAGTCCATCTAAGTGGAGACGAGTTGCAAGTTATATTGGCCGATGAGTTTGATTCTTATGATGATATTTAACTGGATTAAAAATCAGTTGTTTTGGTGCAACAATTTTTTTGTAGAATTGGTTAATCTTTAAAATGATCATAACGTTTAGGTCAAATTTTACTTTCAAAGGATGTGTTTTTAATTATTTTAATTTTTTTTTCCTTCGTTTGAATCACTATAAATGATATCATACGTTAATTATTGCATCTTTTTTTTAACATGTGTGAGCACACACATCTCTGGCTGCTCATAATTCAATTAATGCCAAGCTTACGAGCTTTACAAAACTCATCAAAATTGACCAGTATCGCGTTTAGTACATTTGGATTGTTTGAATTCAATCCCCTTATCACACAATATATCTCAAATTTGATGTCACTCGAAATCACTAAATTTTGGCATTATTATTTCAGATTGCACATTTAATAATTATTTCACATGAATTTTGAATTTAACATAGTTAGGTAGTTCAAATTGATACATATGACTAACATAGCTAAAATCGATTCACTTTTTTAAAAAATGGCAATCCTTAAAAAATTTGCCACGTGTGGTAATAAAAATTGAATGTCCCTAGAATATTGGCACGCGTGACAATATTCCAGGGACAGTCAATTTTTATTGCCATGCGTGGCAAATCAATATGGGCGTGGTAGTGCCACACCTACTCTTTTTGTTTTTCAAAATCTCTACCCTTGCGACGCGAGCGGCCAGTAGGGAGTCAGCCGAAAATGTGGTCGTAGCAAAGCCACGCGTGGTTAAGCCACATCGACCTATTTTTGAAAAATGTGGGATGACGAGCCCAGATTTTCTGGCTTTGCAGTGTCACCGGAGCTTTTGACATGGCAAAGCCACGTGTGGCTCTACCACGCCCGCAACATTTCACCGAAATTGACTAAGGCATCGTGTGGCGTGGCAAATTTTCGTGGCAAAAGGCAGTTATTTGTAGTTGTGCAACTAGCAGAATGTAACGTCCACAACCATAAGCAATTTTTGTTCCAAATTCCAATAAGTGATTTCAGAAATCAACCTACTATATTGTTTTGATAAAAAATGATGCTAGAATCATAAAGATCCAATTTCTATACTTGAAAATGCAAGATTTGAGCTAGAAATTAATCCAAACTCACATATATTAATTAATGGCACTCTCAAATCTACATCTAGATTTGGAAAATCCACCAACTTTGGCCTGCAACCTGCTCTGATACCATCATTGTGAGAAAATCAGATCCAAAACATTCTTAATGGATCAACAAGATCTTGACCAAATTTGGTTGCACATCGAGATTTAGCTACAAGATAGAAATCAATGCTAGAATTGCAAAATGCATGTAGATCTGATCATAAACACTTGGATTTGATATGGTATTGTCCTTTTTTGTACAACAACAGCAACATACAATTTTTCACACATGTGGATTCAAGTACAACAAGAATAATTACATTCTATACATTAGAAATCAAGATATCTTGAGAAATATGCTAGAGATGGACATAGAATCAAAGAGATGAATTATCCACATAGAAAGAGAATACAAAGATCATTTATCCATGATGGTACTACTATTTATAGTTGCTAAAATTTTATTTGGCCACTTTTTCTAAACTTGCCCTAAATTAGAAACTTCTAGATACTTCACCAAAAACCTAGTTTTTAGTGACTAGATGGAATGTATCTAGATTAGCCAATTAGAATGGGTCCAAATCTGACTTTATCTACTTGCCAAAATAGTACAAACACTATTTAGGACTTAATTGACACAAACAAAAATATTTAAGTTGAAATTTCATGTTGGCCTCAAAATTGTCAAAATATCTCAACTAAACTAGTTGATTTTTTCACAACCCTAATTCTAAAAACGAGCAAAGCAATCAAGATATGAAAGGGATTCGGAAGTTCATTCCCATGAGAGTAAAGCTTAAGTTCATATCATTAAGCATGCTTCAATGATGATCTAACACTAATATCTATACATTGCCATTAGCAATCCAAGGAAAACATAGCAATGCTATATAGATGTTTTTGAGCAAGAAATAGCGTGATATATAGGCATGAATGAATACCTTGACGAGCGTTGCATCCCCACAAGTCGTGTTATCGATTACACACTATATAACTGTGCAATAAAAAGATCAATCATTCTCACAAGCCTAGGTAGGGTCACAAAAGCGTTCATAAATGTCAAAAGATAGTAAGCATAATGGATTGTTTTCTCTTTGATGATACAATATGTCAACATTGAACAAATAGTAAGCATAACAATGGTTTGCCCTTTGAGGCTACAATTGTCAATATGTCAGAAGATAGCAAGCAAAATGATTTACCCTTGAACCATATAATACACCAACACGTGAAAACATAATTATAAACTCCTCGTTCCTGCTATAATTATATATGTCAACAAAAGACAAGATTTGATGCAGAGACCATGTGCATCTCTTCTAGCAGTAGCAATCACTTCCAACTGTATCTAATTATGATGCACATTCTTAGGAAACTCAAAAAAGGCAGTCGTCAAGGTCTAGCATTGAGTGATATATCTTATTGCCATGTAATTTCTCTCAATCTTGCAGCCATGAACCTCTATAGGAATATCACCCCACTTCTTGGAAGGCTTGCATCGCTTTCCTTTTTGGATTTATCTTCCAACGACCTTCATGATAAAATTCCTCCGAAGCTGGGATATTACTTTTATTGAAAATCGATGAATGTGAGCATCAATAAACTAGAAGGACCTATCCCTGAGAATTTGTCCTAGCTCTTCCATCTGCAAACGTTGGATCTCTCCTTCAATTGGCTAGAGGGGATGATCCCTCCCTCTTTAAGCAAGTTGCAAGGCATGAAGTTCTTCACATGTTCATGAAATTCATAGCTAATCCAATACTGTAATGGCTATTGTGTTTATCAAACGAAAAGAACTCTAAATTTCTCACAAACAAGCAAATCAATCCTCCGAAATCCATGTTTTTATGTTGGTTTTCCCTTTAACTTTCCTATTGTTGGGCCTACTGCTTTGAGGTTGAAATAGTACATAATGGAATGAAACAGCTGCATTGTATGCCAATAAGAAGATTTGAGCAACATAGCAAAGATATAGCTCAACTTTGATTGATTTGCACAATATAATATAGAAGCGCATGTGATGTGGTGTGTCCCGTAACTAAAGAATATTTGGAAGGGATTTTCCCTCTTTTGTGTATGAGGATGTATGTGCATTTTAGTGCATGTGCTATCATGCTAGCAACAACCGCTGCTGCGTATCTACCCTTCTGCTTGCACAACCAATTGTACAACACTCACCCCACTATTGTTTACACCTTTTTCTTTGAGCTCGCTTACTCTCTCTCTCTCTCTCTCTCTCTCTCTCTCTCTCTCTCTCTCTCTCTTTTGTTTTTAAGTGTGCTCATGCAATTACGATCAATACGATCAAGATCATTGATTGGACCGATCAATTTTGATGACATGCCTAAAACAAGAGTGGTTCGAAGAAGGTGGTGGTGCTCAAAAAACCAAAAACCTTTTCCATCATGTACCACAACATGACACGCATCATAAGTTAACCAAGGTCCAAGCTTAAAAAATTGAGACCAGCACCATGTTTATTCTTTGACATTAACGTTCTTCCACACTTCGTTGATCGACCTCAACACATACTACATAGTATTGTCTTTTTCACATTTCATTGATCGACCTCAACACATACTTATGATTGGTCATACCATGGCCAAGTTGTACACCACTATTCTCCAGAACTTCGTTACGGCAGAGGCTGATAGTATTGTCTTTTCAAGGCAAAGCCAAAAATGTGGGTGGGGCAGCCCGGAATACTTAAAAGTGCACTGCACCCCACTCCATCCAATGGTGAGAGTCGAGCCGGCAGGAATGCACTGCATTTGCACTCTGGCCCCACTCCTTTGAGCCTGCATGTCTCCAAGATGGCAGGCCACTATAAGACACATAAATTTCATAGGCCTTGTATAATGTGTCCACTTGAATCTTAAATGAGTCAGCGATCCTAATTCAGTTCAGCTCCTTTTTTGATATTATTTTACCATCTAACTCTGATCATTCCATCATCTATATTCAGTCGATCATATGCTCGCTTCCTCCTCTTTCTCATATTATAGTGTAAACGCTACTGCCGAATTGCAAAATCGAACAGATCAAAGACAAATAATTAAATACATCATGATTAAGGTGATCATGTGTAGGTAAACTCTCGCCGGGGCCTGCCCCTGCTTGCTAGTCCAGTTGTTGGCTGAATTCTCATCACCATTTCTAGATCTTAGACATAAATTTGTAGTCGTTCCAATTCTATTAATATTTGCTACTGCTAAAGATGCTAGAATCGTTCTAATGTACTTTTTCTGTTTTGTGGATTTGAAACAGGCAGCAAAAACTATGCTATGGCGTGCATAAGCTTTTGACTAGTTCCATAAACTCACGAGCAACATGGGCACGCGAGTATGCGACGACCTTCACAGACACATCTGCTGCTCTGGGAAGAAGGTCCTCATATTTCACCATTTTTACATTATCGTTGCTACATTGGTATGGCTTTGTTAATAGAAAGCACAGAGAGCTTGTAAGCTGTGGGTTCTGATCATGCTCTGTTTACAGACTTGAAGGACAGGTTGCAGTCATAACTGGAGCAGCAAGTGGTATTGGGGAAGCAACTGCCAGATCCTTCATAGCTCACGGCGCCCGAGTTATTATTGCCGACATTCAAGATGAAGCCGGCACCAAACTAGCCAAAGACCTCGGCCCCAATGCGCATTTCGTTCATTGTGATGTATCAAAAGAAGATGATGTTTCTGAATCTATGGGCTTGGCCGTATCCGTCTATGGCCAACTCGATATCATGTACAACAACGCAGGAATTCTAATGCCTAAGTCGATGAGAGGATTCACCGGCATTTCGGATCTGAATCTTGCAGATATGCATGAGGTGTTCAGGACTAATGTGTACGGAGTAGCTCTTGGAATCAAGCATGCGGCTCGTGTGATGAAACCTCAGCGAAGAGGCTGCATCATATGCACAGCCAGCACAGCGAGCATTCAGGGTGGTTTGGCGTCTCATCAGTACACAGTTAGCAAACATGCTGTGGTGGGGCTTACCAGGTCATCTGCTTCCGAGCTTTCCGAATACGGAATTCGTGTCAATTGCGTCTCGCCGACTATAATTATGACACCTCTCCTCGAATTGGTGCTATGCAATCCTCACTTGAAGAAAAAACTAGGTGATTGGAGAACATCTGAAGCTGGTTGCAACCTGTCTCAAACGTTTTTGTCTCCGGATGAAGTAGCCAAAGCTGCACTCTTTCTGGCTAGCGACGGCAACTACATAAGTGGCCATAACTTGGTGATTGATGGCAGCCGCTCAGTGACAGGATCACCGAAGCTTTTTCCCCTCGAAACGGACGATGGTAAGGAGGAAAATCAGGATTGATGATATGAAATTCTTATGAGGAGTAGTGTATTCATAGTTGCACAGCATTGATTATATGCAACTATTCCTCTTTCCTCGTTCCACAAGAGTGTCTTTTACTGATAGCAAAAACAAGAAGAAAAGAAAAAAAGTTTTCATGCCGCAAAAGGTCACTTCCTTGGTCATTCTTAGGCGGGAAGGGCCTTCCAACTCGGGCTACCCCCCTCAGTCAAAGGCCCTTTCCCGGCCTTGGAAGGTGTCCCCCCTCCAAATATGTCAATAGTGCAAATCTAATTGGTATCTACTTATTGAGTAGATTGACATTGCGCTATGTAGAGAAAACCAAATAACATAATGAAGTGTGCATCTTTTTAATCAAGAGAAAAGCTTTAGAATGAGGTCATGTAGCAAAAATTACGTAGTTTCTTCACAATCAAGTTTCAAATAAAAAGGATGACAAAGATGATGAGGATGACCAGAATTTGTATACAGAACTCTTGTGATATACCATCTACGACTTTTTCTGTTTTCTTCTTCGCCAGGTTGCATAGTATTTCATAATGACTTGAAAATTTTTGCCATGGAGGGTTGCTCTGAGATAATATGCAAGTTCTAGCTATAGGCCAAGTTCCAAACCTCCATTTTGTCTAACTTAAAATTTGGGTGCTCCACTTTTAGAGAAAGTCTGTAAAAATTATAGTCCACCACTTGACATGCACATATCTCATTTCTTATTGGTTGCACATTCATAAAAGTAATCTACACCATTAGTCTTGATAAAGTATATTGGAAAGATGATGGCTCGTATTGGACCACATGCATTCCATCTTGGTGACCTCATACCTACTGAAGCAGATTTTTCATGGCTTTCAGTCAAGCTAATATGTTTTCAAAAATACTAGATTGTCCTTTTCAAACTATTTGGAAGATGGGGAAGGAATCACATCTAATTATTCACGATTTTATGGATATAGTGAGTAGGGATTGAGCTAAGACCTCAACTTAGCACAAGTGATTAAAAATATGATAAAAGAGCTAGACTAGCTATACATGAACAATTCTATAAAACCTTTTTCTATAGTGAGTTTGGTTGCTAATCCCGCCACCCTGATGAAGCTTTTCCTTGAAAAAATGAAACCACACTCTCAACCTTCTTTTCTTCTAGAATATTGTAAAGACCACAGTAATATTACATTTCGTCAACTAATTGTCCACTATTGTAAGTGTTTTCTCTGTCTTCTCTCTCTGAATATTGTTTTGGTTGAAAACCTAATTTTGATGAGGACATGGCCTTGACTCAATTCATCAAAACTTCCATCTGCTAGTCTCACAAACTATTTTGATTATTTATTTTTGTGAGTGCTACACTCAGTTGCTGGTAAATGTAAAGGTAATTAGGCGTAGTTGGAGCCAATTCACTCACACTTGTCATTCTATTAGCCATTATTAATCACCTCAAGTAGAAAATTGCTATCATTAGTTAACATACTTGAAATCTTTCAACTCAAGTGAAACTAACTGTGACCTCAAGATTTGACTGATTCAAACTCAATAACGCGATTCACTTATTAGGACAATTTCAATCAATTAATAATTAATTGATTCAAAAGGAATCAAAACAATTTCATTATTAATATTTTTTTAACGTAACTAAAATCACAATTCCTGTCCGATCTAGACTAAAGAGTGTGAATTTCGATTTTCATCATCGAAACTCAGCTTCACCACTCGTTGCTTTAGATTGTCATGACTCTGAAATATCTAGCATGCTTGAACTGACATGCAATGGTTGTGACAAAATTCACTTTTTATGTAGATTTGATTATTGAACTAAAAATCATTTGTTCTATATTCTATGCATTCATGCATTCTGTTGTTAAGCATAATGCTTTGTATTCAGCTTTTGTAGTGGATAAGACAATCGTTTTTTGTTTTTTACTTGACTGAGAAGAAGCTACCATTTCCTATATGAAATTGATCATATGTAGTAGACCTCCTATGATCCATACTTCTGGCCCAATTTGCATCTACGAACACTTGTAGATGAGACAGCGCCTTAGCCTCCTCTTTGTTAAAGTGAGCCTTGGGATTACCATTGCCATGTCTCATGTGCCCAATCTAGATGAATCCATGCCCTTTCAGTGTTATGTTATTATTTGCTCATTTGTAATGAGATTTCATGAAGATACTTATGTCTTGTGCTTCTGTGGATATGCTATCTTTCTATTTCTCTTGCTTTTAGCTTTAATTCTAATATTCTTGCTATTTGCTTGGATTTGCACATCACATTCTTGGTGTCAGAGCCTAAGATCCATGATTCATCATGAATTAATGTGAATTTCATTATATTTGAAGATTTTATTGTTTTTGTAGATTCTTTTTGCTAGTTTTTCACTATTTAAATTTCCAGAACGTTTTGATTCAATTTCAAACCTATTAATCTCTGTTTTTTTTTTTTGGTATAAATTCTTGTTTTGATCAGTATGCCTTCCTCTTAGCTTCTGGGAGGTTGCCATATTTTTCATCAGTCTCAGTATTGCCCTCGATTAGCAAAGGAATTTGAAATGTCTCTGACCTCATTATAACTTTCAAAAAGCAGAGTGATTCTGGGGATTTTGAAATCTTCAGGACCTCGAAATAAACCCGCGGTATAATTATCTTAAAAAACTGTTCAAATTTACGAGGCTTATTTCAAGATCATGTTGTGCACCTTGTTGTAGTAATAAAATTGGAATATTACAATATTAATCAATAGATCAATAGAGCTATGCAATGCTACACCAAGGTAACATACAAACATGGAAAGGAAATCAGGTTTAGGCATAGAAACAAATCTTACTTATACTGAGTGAGACTCGTATTAGGTCACCAAGATGCAATGTATGTGGGCCAATACGAGACATTATTCTTCCAACATACTTTGGATGATGTGTGCCTCCACTCTTATTGACCCTAGATCAACATTTATCAATTTTAATGGTGTCGATTACTTTTGTAAATGTGCAACAAATAAGAAATGAGACATGTGCATGTCTATAATCTCTAGAATCTTGCTCAAAAAGTGGACTCTTCAAATTTTGAGTTAGATAAAATGGCCTCTAGTTTTGGAACCTAGCCTAAAGCTAGAACTTGCTTATTATTTTAGAGCAACCGTCCATGTCAATATTATTACTATATGGCAACTTGAGGAAGAACTAGACAACATAAAAAATCATAGATGATTATCACAAGAGTCTAAATACAAATTCTTCTAGGTATTCGAGTCATCTTTGTTGTCCTCTTAATTTGAAACTTGCTTGAGAATCAACATTAAAGGATACTTTGTGCCTATTTAGGCCACTTTTTTAACAGATTAAAAAGTAAAATAGGCATCTATTTTTTTTTAATTGCTGCGCAGTGGTTGACAAAAGTCAATATGCTCATTATGCTTCATAATGAGCATGTAAAAATTTTCAAAGTATCCATTACACAATGGAATACGCCGGGCATAAGACATTGTGCTCGGTAAGGATTTTCCAAAAAAAACTTAAGATCTAGGACTCGCCTAAAAAAAAATTTAAAATCTTTACCGAGCAAAATGTAGTATGCCCATAGTGTAGTGTAATACAAATAAGTTTTGATACATGACCTCATCCAAAAGCTCGTTTTTTTATTCAAAATATGCCAACCATTCTACTGGAGAAGCACAGCAATTTGATTTGCACTCTTGACATGAAGATTAGCACAAGCCACTCTGATGGAACGAGGACAGAGACGGTGTTATTCAATCCTGATTTTCCTCCTTACCATCGTCCGTTTCGAGGGGAAAAAGCTTCGGTGATCCTGTCACTGAGCGGCTGCCATCAATCACCAAGTTATGGCCACTTATGTAGTGGGTCGCTAGCCAGAAAGAGTGCAGCTTTGGCTACTTCATCCGGAGACAAAAACGTTTTAGACAGGTTGCAACCAGCTTCAGATGTTCTCCAATCACCTAGTTTTTTCTTCAAGTGAGGATTGCATAGCACCAATTCGAGGAGAGGTGTCATAATTATAGTCGGCGAGATGCAATTGACACGAATTCCGTATTCGGAAAGCTCGGAAGCAGATGACCTGGTAAGCCCCACCACAGCATGTTTGCTAACTGTGTAGTGATGAGACGCCAAACCACCCTGAATGCTCGCTATGCTGGCTGTGCATATGATGCAGCCTCTTCGCTGAGGTTTCATCACACGAGCCGCATGCTTGATTCCAAGAGCTACTCCGTACACATTAGTCCTGAACACCTCATGCATATCTGCAAGATTCAGATCCGAAATGCCGGTGAATCCTCTCATCGACTTAGGCATTAGAATTCCTGCGTTGTTGTACATGATATCGAGTTGGCCATAGACGGATACGGCCAAGCCCATAGATTCAGAAACATCATCTTCTTTTGATACATCACAATGAATGAAATGGGAATTGGGGCCTAGCTCTTTGGCTAGTTTGGTGCCGGCTTCATCTTGAATGTCGGCAATAATAACTCGGGCGCCGTGAGCTATGAAGGATCTGGCAGTTGCTTCCCCAATACCACTTACTGCTCCAGTTATGACTGCAACCTGTCCTTCAAGTCTGTAAACAGAGCATGATCAGAACCCACAGCTTACAAGCTCTCTCTGCTTTCTATTAACAAAGCCATACCAATGTAACAACGATAATGTAAAAATGGTGAAATATGAGGACCTTCTTCCCAGAGTAGCAGATGTGTCTATGAAGGTCGTCGCATACTCGCGTGCCCATGTTGCTCGTGAGTTTATGGAACTAGTCAAAAGCTTATGCACGCCATAGCATAGTTTTTGCTGCCTGTTTCAAATCCACAAAACAGAAAAAGTACATTAGAACGATTCTAGCATCTTTAGCAGTAGCAAATATTAATAGAATTGGAACGACTACAAATTTATGTCTAAGATCTAGAAATGGTGATGAGAATTCAGCCAACAACTGGACTAGCAAGCAGGGGCAGGCCCCGGCGAGAGTTTACCTACACATGATCACCTTAATCATGATGTATTTAGTTATTTGTCTTTGATCTGTTCAATTTTGCAATTTGGCAGTAGCGTTTACACTATAATATGAGAAAGAGGAGGAAGCGAGCATATGATCGACTGAATATAGATGATGGAATGATCAGAGTTAGATGGTAAAATAATATCAAAAAAGGAGCTGAACTGAATTAGGATCGCTGACTCATTTAAGATTCAAGTGGACACATTATACAAGGCCTATGAAATCTATGTGTCTTATAGTGGCCTGCCATCTTGGAGACATGCAGGCTCAAAGGAGTGGGGCCAGAGTGCAGATGCAGTGCATTCCTGCCGGCTCGACTCTCACCATTGGATGGAGTGGGGTGCAGTGCACCTTTAAGTATTTCGGGCTGCCCCACCCACATTTTTGGCTTTGCCTTGAAAAGACAATACTATCAGCCTCTGCCGTAACGAAGTTCTGGAGAATAGTGGTGTACAACTTGGCCATGGTATGACCAATCATAAGTATGTGTTGAGGTCGATCAATGAAATGTGAAAAAGACAATACTATGTAGTATGTGTTGAGGTCGATCAACGAAGTGTGGAAGAACGTTAATGTCAAAGAATAAACATGGTGCTGGTCTCAATTTTTTAAGCTTGGACCTTGGTTAACTTATGATGCGTGTCATGTTGTGGTACATGATGGAAAAGGTTTTTGGTTTTTTGAGCACCACCACCTTCTTCGAACCACTCTTGTTTTAGGCATGTCATCAAAATTGATCGGTCCAATCAATGATCTTGATCGTATTGATCATAATTGCATGAGCACACTTAAAAACAAAAGAGAGAGAGAGAGAGAGAGAGAGAGAGAGAGAGAGAGAGAGAGAGAGAGAGAGAGAGCAAGCGAGCTCAAAGAAAAAGGTGTAAACAATAGTGGGGTGAGTGTTGTACAATTGGTTGTGCAAGCAGAAGGTTAGATACGCAGCAGCGGTTGTTGCTAGCATGATAGCACATGCACTAAAATGCACAAACATCTCCATACACAAAAGAGGGAAAATCCCTTCCAAATATTCTTTAGTTACGGGACACACCACATCACATACGCTTTTATATTATATTGTGCAAATCAATCAAAGTTGAGCTATATCTTTGTTATGTTGCTCAAATCTTTTTATTGGCATACAGTACAGATGTTTCATTCCATTATGTACTATTTCAACCTCAAAGCAGTAGGCCCAACAATAGGAAAGTTGAGGGTGAAACCAACATAAAAAATAGGGATTTCGGAGGACTGATTTGCTTGTTTGTGAGAAATTTAGAGATATTTTCATTTGATAAACACAATAGTCATTATAGTGTTGGATTAGCTATGAATTTCATGATACGTAGGATGAGTTCAAGTCATGGATGTCTTTGTTTCTAAAGAGATGGATAGATCATGCCAAAGAGTTGATTGCTGCCAAGATGCAACTCATATAGGAAAGAGCAATTTCCAAGAGATGGAGGAATTGTGCCATAGAGCTGATTGTTGCCAAGATCCAAGTAAACCAGGGGAGAGTTGTTCCAAGGGATGGAGGAATCATGCCAGAGAGCTGGTTGTACCTAAGATCCAAATGAACAAGAGAAGAGTACTTCCCAAAAGATGGAGGAATTCTATCATTCAGAAAATTGCCAAAAAAGGTGAAGAACTTCATGCCTTGCAACTTGCTAAAAGAGGGAGGAATCATCCCCTCCAGCCAATTGAAGGAGAGATCCAACGTTTGCAGATGGAAGAGCTAGGACAAATTCTCAGGGATAGGTCCTTCTAGTTTATTGATGCTCACATTCATCGATTTCAAATAAAAGTAATATCCCAGCTTCGGAGGAATTTTATCATGAAGGTCCAAGTAAACCAGGGAAGAGGTGTTCCAAGGGATGGAGGAATCATGCCAGAGAGCCGGTTGTACCTAAGATCCAAATGAACAAGAGAAAAGTAGTTCCCAAAAGATGGATGAATTCTATCATTCAGAAAATTGCCAAAAAAGGTGAAGAACTTCATGCCTTGCAACTTGCTAAAAGAGGGAGGGATCATCCCCTCCAGCCAATTGAAGGAGAGATCCAACGTTTGCAGATGGAAGAGCTAGGACAAATTCTCAAGGATAGGTCCTTCTAGTTTATTGATGCTCACATTCATCGATTTCAAATAAAAGTAATATCCCAGCTTCGGAGGAATTTTATCATGAAGGTCGTTGGAAGATAAATCCAAAAAAGAAAGCGATGCAAGCCTTCCAAGAAGTGGGGTGATATTCCTAGAGAGGTTCATGGCTGCAAGATTGAGAAAAATTACATGGCAATAAGATATATCACAAAATGCAAGATCTTGCCGACTACCTTTTTTGAGTTTCATAAGAATGTGCATCATAATTAGATACAGTCGAAAGCGATTGCTACTGCTAGAAGAGATGCACATGGTCTCTGCATCAAATCTCGTCTAGAACCAAAGTTGGTTTCACCTGACCCTAGATCAATGATCAATAAACGTGCAGAAAGAATCATGAAATAGAAATTAGTCATTCACCAAGGAGACAACTGTGGGCTTAATTTCCAAAAAGTACATGGATTTGTTTGGCTCAAAGCCTTTTGTACACATCTTGGCAAAGGACGATAGTAGCTATATTTTATGAATAGCTCCTCTCCAAATTTGATTGTTCTAATCACACATACCATCACATAAGTACCCTTTACATTCCTAGGAAAAAACTTTTCTTGTCCATTTGTACATTCCTCAAAATCACAATTGGTTAAAGAAGAGTGGCCTTTAGAACTACTGATATATGCTGTGATGTTGCCATGTACGTCTGGGCATCCATCAATGTACACACGATTTGCCTTTGTAACTATCTTTCCTTGCATGCGCCTTTCCTCCAATGAACATACATTGGCATTCAAACCATATATTTGCATCTTCCATTGGTGACGACACGAAGCATGCCAATCACCCCAATTGTATTGAGGTGTTGTGTACGACATCAATGTGATGGCACTATTCAAGAGAACTTCAATGCTCGTCAATGAAAATATGTCCAATCCAACATTTGGAAAATGCTCACTAGGTTTAATTATGTACATATGAAATAATTATCAATACTAAACAATTAAATGCTACAAGAAAGAAAACTTTATATACCTCTGCAACTGTAGACTCTTCCTCCACATGTTCTCCATACTCCCAAATATGTTTTGTTACATATCTTGTCATTATTTATACCTTGTTACTTCATGACAATTCACACAAAATGTTTTTTATTTGTACTTTTTTTTTACATGACAATTGACACATATCATGTTTTAATTTTCTATCCACCTACACTTCATTATTCCCTTAATTTGTTTCATGCCACCTCACACAAAATATGATTTTGGTGACATAAAAATGCATAAACTAATCGTGTACAAAAGACATATCTTGTCATTATTTGTACCTTGTTACTTCATGACATTTCACATAAAATATTTTTTATTTGTACAAGACAATTGACATTTTGTTGTAGAAATGACATGTGTCGGTGATTAAATCATGATTGTACTTCATGTGGCAGAGCCACGTGTGGCAACCTAAATTTCCGTGGCTCTGCCACGCGCCACTTGAAATTTACTGTGTCTATAAAATGGACTTTTTTCAATTCGGATTTCCATTCTTGTTTTTTGCCTTCATTTGTGATCTCTCTTTGTGCTCTTTGTGATCTCTCTTTGTGCTCCCTCTTTAAGCTTTCATGCTCTCTAGCTTTAGGTTTTAAGCACTCTCTTTCACACATTAATCTTAGTTTTCTTGCCATCAATATTTCTTTCTCTCTTTGTCTCTCTCCCTCTCTCTCTCTCTCACACACACACTCTTTCTCTCCCTCTTTCTTTCTCACATTCAAGATCTTTCTTTTTTTCTTTTTTTCTTTCTCACACACACACACACACTCTTTACACACACAAAATGTCTACATCCGGAAGTGGAAGTGGCTTTAGAAGGAAACAAAACTCCTCAAGTGGAGAAGCGAAAAGCTCGGGCTCGGGAGACCAAGTTCGAGATTTTTATGAAGGATTATCTCCGGACGAAAGGAATAGAATGAAATTTCTATGCCTTTCCGACGGAGAATCTGAACAAGAGAGGGTGGCGCAAGATGCACCAAGTGAAGAATTTGCCAATTGTTATTATGATGTTAACGAGGATAGTAACACTATTACAGATTCACGAGACAATGTTGTAATTTGCCGAATTAGGGACCTTGCCATGAAATACTTTGGCAATGACTTGTTTAGCTCTAGGGCTAATCAAGATGAGGACAACAAAGATAGAATCATTGCCACATTGCATAAAGAGTTT
The DNA here is from genome assembly GCA_029204225.1 of Diphasiastrum complanatum. Classification (NCBI taxonomy): domain Eukaryota; kingdom Viridiplantae; phylum Streptophyta; class Lycopodiopsida; order Lycopodiales; family Lycopodiaceae; genus Diphasiastrum; species Diphasiastrum complanatum. Next base: position 15,653,003 of record CM055112.1, read on the forward strand.
AATCAAGATGAAAAATTTGATAGAAATTGGGCCTTAACCAATATGTGCACCCCAGTTGGGCTTCCAAAAAGATTGGTGCAAAGTTGAGGTGGAACAAAAAATCCCAATCTTGATCGGTTTGCGCAACAAAGGGAGGCTATGAGGTCAAGGATTGCCCTATTGGGGCAATCACATCTTGGTTCGGGGGACAAAGCCAATATTCAAGCCCAATTTGTAAGTAATTTTCTTTTTATTTCATTTTAAGTAAATTTAGATTGTTTATGTTTTATGTTATTGTTTTATTAACTAATCAATGTTTGTTTTGTGACTTTAGATTCATGATTTCAGAAGGGCTTTTACGAAATCCGAATACAAGATCGGGTATCAACAAGGATACTCGGTTGTGGTGGATCACATGAAAGGAAAAGGAGAATTGCCATTGGTAAGAATTAATTTTTTATTGATTTTTGTGCTTTAGAATTACTAAATCTAAAAGGTGTTTATTCTAATGCTTGTATTTTTTAAATTTTGTAGAGAGGATCAACATCAAGCGCACCAAGCGGAGAGGCCGATGATGAAAACAATCCATTGGATCAAGGGGAGGAAGAGGAAGATGAAGATGCAAATTTCATTGAAGATGATTATCTATTTAGTTTATTATGTAATGTGATAGATAAATTGGGGCATTTGGTATCCCGTTTTTTAATCTATGTACTTTTTCTTTATCACAAATATAAAAGTTTTGTGTAATTTTGTAAATGCTTGTCTTTGTATCAATTTTGTATATATTTGTCTTTGATATCAAACAATTAATGAATCAAACAAACAATGATTTATTTATGAGCATATTGAAACATACCTCATTGTCTCCCTTGATGATTGTTGATACTTGTGATTGATCTTCTTTTGATGGCCTATTAACATCAACACCAACACCAACATGAAATAGTTAGTAAGTTATGTAATATTAAAAAATTTAAAAAACAAATGCAACATTCTCTATCATACACTCTTTTACAACAATCTAAAAAAACATCAACTCATATTTTTTCGACAACATTGCTCCAGTAATCTTCACGTGGTTGTGCCATGCGTGGCTGTGCCACGCATTTGAATTTTGAACTATCAAGATTCTAGTTGTTGCTTGATTCAATATTTTGCATTTTTGAGAAAACTCTAAATTTGATAGGATCTCTTGATTTGAAGTTGCTAGACTTTTCAAGAGTGTGATTCAATCTTAGGTCTTAACAAAATTTCATCATATTGTGTTTAGGTCTATTGTGGTCAAGAGATCATCAATCTCTGTGCTAGGATTTGTTAGAAGAGAGAAAACAAGAGGCTAGATTGTTCCAAATTTTTGTCATTTTTTTTTGACATCATTTGTTGATTTTCAAGAGAGTGCTAATTGCATTGGAATAGGTTCAAAGAAGAAGATCAATCATTGCAACATGGAAACCCCAAGTGGCTTCATGTTGGAAGGCAATGATGGGCTTACCTCAACAAATTATTCAACTTGGAAAGTGAGGATGGAGTCTTTGCTAGAGATGAAAGATTTGATGGATATTGTTGTACGTGTGGAGGAGAGACCTTTGGCACCACAAGATCAAGTGCGGTTTGATAGGAGGGAAAAGAAGCTCTTCATATGATCAAGATGAATGTAACTAATGAACTTTTTAAGGAAGTTGGTAAGTGCATAACATCTAGTAAAGCTTGAGAAACTTGAAGAAGTTTTATGAGTCGAAGTCTATATCTAGGGTCCTAACCCTAAGGAGAAATTTTTTTCATAGTCTTCAAAAGAAGGATGAAAGTGCTCATGCTTTTGTTTTGAGAGTTAAAGCTTTGAATGATGAATTGCCATGCATTAGTGAAAGCATTAACAATGTGGAGATTGTTCAAGTTGTTCTTAACGGCTTATAGAATAATCATGCTAACTTGGTGAAAAGTTTGGCTATTCAAAAGACAATTCCAAGTATGGATTGCAAGAGGTCTTGGTGGCTGAAGACTTTAGACTCCAAGCAAGAGGAGGATAATCTTCTACATCTCAAGTTGGAGAGGAGGAAGCTATGTTCTCAAATGGATTAAGAATTGCAAGGTGTGATTATTTTGTGACCACATATTATGTGCCTAAAGCCTAAAGACATGTGTATTCGAAATAGTTGCACATTGAAATGACATGTGGCTTAGCACGTATCTTATCTTGTTAGAAAGGTGAGAAAATGTGTCTAACTCGAACAATGCTCAAGTTGGCACAATTCTTCAAATGTATGTGGATAAGAAGATGATACTAAATTTTCAAAAAATATCTTTGTGTAAGCCTTAGGGGATTTTATTCTTTCATGAGATTTAGTACATATGTCATCATTAGAGACAGGCCAGGAAATGTCTCTAACTCGAGTACTGTCGAGTTAGCTGCACAATTATGTCCATGCATGAGAATTGGAAGATGTGTGTAATTCTTTGTCAACAGATTATGTGCCTAGAGCCTAAACTTTTGGGTATTCGAAATAGTTTCACATGGAAATGAGCGGTGTTCTAGCTTAGATCTCATCCTAAAAGGAGAGTAAGAAAATGTTTCAAACTCAAACACTGCTCGAGTTGTGCACAATTCTTCAAATGTATTTGGATGAGAAGATGTTAGTTAATTTTGATGATATATGTGGGTAACCCATTAACATATACTAGTCTTTGATGAGATTTGGGACAATTCTTGTCATGAAAGCCAAGTAAGATGATATGCTCTAACTCGAGCACCATTCAAGTTAGATGCACATATCTGTCCATGGATGATTGTTGCAAGATTATTTTGTGCCAACATATTATGTGTCTAAGGCCTAAACTCATGTGTATAAGATATAATTGCATAGGGAAATGAGAGCTGATTTAGCACATATCTCATCCTGAAAGAAAGATAAAAAAATGTGTCTAACTCGAACACTGCTCGAGTTGTGCACAATTCTTAAATTTATTTCGATGAGATGATGATATATTTATGCAAGCCATTAGGAGATTTTATTCTTTCATGAGATTTAGTACATACGTCATCATTAGAGACAGGCCATTAAATGTCTCTAACTCGAGCATTTGTTCGAGTTAGCTGCACAATTTTGTCCATGCATGGGGATTGGAAGATGAGATTTTCTGTGTCAACATATTATGTGCCTAGAGACTAAACTCATGGGTGTTCGAAATAGTATGTGGGTAACCCATTAACATATAGTAGTCTTTGATGAGATTTGGGACTTATCTTGTCATGAAAGCCATGTAATAATATACTCTAACTTGAGCACTCCTCAAGTTAGATGCACATATCTATCCATAGATTGAGGATTGCAAGATGTGATTATTTTGTGAATGCATATTATGTCTCTAAAGCCTAGTATTTGAAATAGTTGCACTTTGAAATGACATGTGGCTTAGCACATATCTTATGCTGATAGAAAGGTGAGAAAATGTGTCTAACTCGAACAATGCTCGAGTTGGCACAATTCTTCAAATGTATGTGGATGAGATGATGATATTAAATTTTGATGATATCTTTGTGTAAGTTGTTAGGAGGTTTTATTCTTTCATGAGATTTAGTACATATGTCATCATTAGAGATAGGCCAGAAAATGTCTATAACTTGAGCACTGTTCCGCACAATTCTATCCATGCATGAGGATTAGAAGATGTGTGTAATTCTTTGTCAAGATATTATGTGCCTAGAGCCTAAACTCATGGGTATTCGAAATAGTTGCACGTGAAAATGAGAGGTGTTCTAGTTTAGATCTCATCCTGAAAGGAGGGTAAGAAAATGTGTCTAACTTGAACATTGCTCGAGTTGCACAATTCTTCAAATGTATTTGGATGAGAAGATGTTATTTGATTTTAATGATATATGTGGGTAATCCATTAACATGTAGTAGTCGTTGATTAGATTGGGACAATTTGACAAACTTTTTTATTGCAACACATTTAAGACATTATCAATGGTAATTTTGTCGAACGTGCTTGGTCATTCATGCACATTTGATGATGTTAAGACTCAAAAACATGCTTGATATCACTTAAAGAACTTGGAAGAATTAAAAGACCAATCACAACCCCTTTTATTTTCCTGGCACCCATTGTTGGAAAAGGCAGCTTTGCATCAAGTTGCAAGCCTTTTTCTACACTCATGCATGCCATTGGTACCTACGTGTTGTGGTCACTTTCTAAAATGGAGAAACATTGCAATGAAGATTTCTCTGACACTATTGTTGCTCAAGAGCTACATGACAATGTAGCTTGACAAAAGCAGAATAGTTCATTGATAGAAGAAGAGATTTTTGGAAGGGAATTTTTGAAAATGAAAATATCAACAGAACCATCTTAGTGAAAAGAAAGAAATGTGACAGTTTCATTTAACGAAGGGACAGGATTGGGAGACAGGTTTTATTGGTGCATAAATGTGGAGATGAATCCATTACTCTAGGAAAGGCTCTTGTGTTGCTTGTTTCACCACATGACATTGTGGGCAATGAGCAACTGGTTGGTTGGTGTAATTGTATGCACGACTACTATTGGTCAATGCCCAACATGTCTCACACAACTAGAAGAAGATCATGTATATCGATGGTCCATACCATACATGCAAACGAGCAACAGTTTTCCACTGCTACAAGGTGATAATTCTATCAAGAGGAGGGCTTTGTCAGCAGAGGAATCCTTTGGATGTGATGAGTCGTCAAAGATGCCAAAGGTGTAGTCCATACATTTCAACATTTCAAAGAATACACCATCAGGATTCAATGCGACTGTAGGATCAAATTCAAGTATATTCATCAAAGGAGATATTTTGAATCGCCAAGTGCATGCTTCAAGTCAAGGACATGCGACAATGCATGGTAATGGAAGCAAAGAGAAAATAAAGGTATGTGGTAATTCTAGTGTCATGGCAGTCTCCACAATTGATTGTTGCAAAGGGCAGTGTTGCCAAATGGCAAGCCGCAAAGAAACTTTTGAGCCTCGCGTGAACTGTTACGGGCAACGACATAACGATCGACTAACATTTGTGTTTGATTTATTTTCATCAGCACCAATAAGAACTAGAAAAATGATGTATAACAGAAGAGGTATTTGTGAGAAAGCTTGGTGGATTATTCATGGTAATTTTAGAGCTTCATTTTTTAGATACAAATATCTATGGAAAAGGGGTGCAGTGAAAGGGATGCATGGTAACATGGGAAATTACAGAGAACATGGACATGTTACTGCAGCCAAGGAAGCAATTTGGGAGTCCATAAAAACATCTACAAATAGAATGCCAATATGGGAGTTCAAGACACACAATATGTTCTTTCCAATATGTATAAGGTAAAGGACATTCAAAAGGAAGTCAATGGGCAATTGGAAACGGTGAATGTCAAAGGCATCTCACAAGCTATGATGAGTAGATTGTAGAATAATGATTTCAAGGAGGTTCAAATAGCAACAAACAATGGTTTCCGAAGATGTGATGTGTGCACATTCGTAAAAGAAAAATTGCAATCTACAAAAGTGGTCTCTGAGAGACTTAAACATCTTGAAGAGAAAGAAAAGCACATGAAAATGCAACGTGCTTGTCGTAGGAAATACTACACTAATAGGTTGTTGTCGTGCTTGAAACCAAATGAATTTTTTTGCATAATTCACGACAAAATGAACCAAAAACAAGCATTCCTCGATTGATTCCTGAATCAAAAGCTATAGCAGGAGCATATTCCATGCCTTTATCACTTTAGGGTACGCTTACGCATGGACATGGTCCAAAGGCATTTGGCCACTTTGGATTGGGATTGTGGAAATCGGATCCAATTTCACCATTGGATCTTTGGCAAAATGTTTGCGAGACTTGGAGAATCTCAATAGGACAACGCATGCAGATCCATATGCTATACAATTGCAAAACAATGACATTCCTACCTCAAAGGTCCCTTTCACTTGCCAAAAAATTGGCAAGAGAAATTGCAATGGACTTGAACAAAAATATTTCGACACAAAATTCGCTTCGATTTGAGAAAAATAACATTGGAAAGGATGACATATTAATAGGTGTGCATAATGGAGAAGCAAGTCCAGACAAGAGTGAAACTTCAACTATGGTGTTACCACGGAAGTAGTTTTTGCAAATGGACAATTGTGGTAAAGATAATAAAAATTGGTGGTTATTCACTTTCTTGTCATTGCTTGTGGCACACACACAAGGACATAGATGCATTGTTTAGTCGCTTCTCTGAGGAACTACAGAGACAACGCATCTACACATTGCCACAAATGATGGAGGTTTTTCGAAACATAAAAGCTAGTTTATTGCCACCATCCTATGTGATTGAAGAAGTTCTTGACTTCAAATCATTTGTGGAAAGTTACATGCCTAATGGTAGTGAAGAGTTGGTGGGACATAGTAAACCACTTCAATTCAAATTTAGTATTATCAAAGAATTTCCATTGATGCACTATAAAATACCCATGGACAAGGAAACCTGAGACTGGGATAGAGATGTTGAAAAGAAATCAAGATGGCCCACCAAAGCTTCCAACAGGAAGAGCCACATGCTTTGCCTCGAATGTCAAACATTAAGGATGTCGAGCTTGTAATTGAAGGGTTGAAAAGATACAAGGCATTTTGGATCTAATCTAAGAACACTTGTAGACAGGAGTCTACCTTATTCAATAGCATATGTCCAATTATGGAATATTGGGACACCATCATGAAGAGACTCTAGGAACCATATGCACCAGAGACGTGATTGCAAAAGCAGTTTTGGCCTTCAACAAGGTGGAAAGATTCACTTATTAAAGAGAATCAAACATTTCAAAATGATCGTGTTAACCACCTAGTACCCAAAATATGTCATATTGCTTTGTCCTTCAAAACAAAATGGAAAAAACAAAAAGTCTTGTCATACCTTATATTTCTCCTTAAAAACAAACTTAAAACTATTAGTCAAATCACTTTTTTAATGTCATAATATGTCTTTTTGACAACCATTCGCCATTTGACACCTATCAAGTCATGCGCACACATTTTGAGTCATACATAAGTCACGTGGCACTGCTACACATGGCAAGTAGTTCTATGGCAGTGCCATGCGACACTTAAAATCTAAAAATTGGTATAAATATGCCATGCTTTGAGCATTTTTCTTGCAGCTTTCCATTTTTGAGCATTTGCATTCCTTCTCACTCTCACTCTTAATCACAATCACACTCTCACTCTCAATATCTATCACACTCTCACTCTCTCATTTCTCTCTCTCTCTCTCTCTCTCTCTCTCTCTCTCTCTCTCTCTCTCTCTCTCTCTCTCTCTCTCTCTCTCTCTCTCTCTCTCTCTCTCTCTCTCTCTCTCTCTCTCTCTCTCTCTCTCTCTCTCTCTCTCTCTCTCTCTCTCTCTCTCTCTCTCTCATTTTTTCACATGGTATTAGAGCAGGTTGTAGGCCAAAATTGGTGGATTCTCCAAATCTAAAGGTGGATTCTCCAAATATAGAGGTGGATTCTCCAAATCTAGAGGTGGATTTGAGAGCACCATCAATTCTATGTGAATTTGGATTGGTTTCTAGCTCAAATCTTGCCTTTTCAAGTACAAAAATTGGATCTTTGTGATCATAGCATCATTTTAGGTCAAAAAAAACTTGGAGATGGCAATTTTTGAAACCACTTATTGGAATGTGGAGACAAAAATTGCTCATTGCTATGGATGTTACATTCTAATAGATGATATACCAAGATTCTAACTTTTGCATATAGATTTTGCTTGATTCAATATTCTGCATTTTTGGAAAAACCCTAAATTTGATAGGATCTCTTGATTTTAAGTTGCCAAAATTTTTCAAGAGTGAGATTCAATCTTAGATGTTAGCAAAATTTCATCATATTGTGTTTAGATCTATTGTAATCAAGAAATTATCAATCTATGTACTTTGCTAGAAGAGAGAAAAGGAGAGGCTAGTCTTAGATTGTTTACAAACCTTCGTGATTTCTTCTTGTCATAATTTGTTGAATTTCAGGAAAGTTCTAAGTGCATTAGATCAGGTTCAAAGAGAAGATCAAGTCATTGCAACATGGCAACCTCAAGTGGCCTCATATTGGAAGGCAATTGCTATGAATCGGGTTGCAGTGTGCGCCTATTAGGTGCGAAAGTGCGCTACACAATGCAATAGATTATTGGACTTACATACGCTGTCACCAACCACAGAAAATGCAACAATCAATCACAACATAAGATTCAATGCATAAACAACAATTGTAAGAACAAAATATCTTTTGTATTTTGTTTTCTTTCAGAGTAAGTCGGCAGTTTGTCACGACATGGTGGCTTGACGCTCCTCTCACAATTCTACATTCTGCTAGTATGCTCTATAGCATATCTCTTGCATACATTCTATTGATTTATGATCTATACTTATGTCCCACCAAATGGGACGTTAGAGGAGTTCTAAATCCAAAAAAAACCTTTGTAAAGATTCTTTTTATATTTTTTCTCAATTTTTTCTTACACATGGACCAATCAAAACACTCAAATTTGAAATCTACGTAACGTAACTTTTTGAGTCCACATTTTGATTCCATACTAAAAATGGCATAACTTTTTAGTGGTAAGTTCAAATTTAGCGAAGTTTGGTGCATTGGAAGGCGCTTGACAAGGGCTTTCCAATGATATGTTACTTGATATACTTCTAAGCTATGATTAAAAAGTTATGGGAAGTCAAATGTATTAGTGTTATAATATTTTGATAATATAAACTACATCTTGCACTAATTCTTAAAGGGTCTTTTTGGAGCTCAAAACTCCTCTAATGTTACAAGATAATTCATGCAAGATCCTAGTGACGAGCATTAGAAGCTAGGAAACTGAGTTTTGAGGTACATCATTGGAACTCAAGATTTTGGCATATTGTATGAGGGATCATCACCTAATCTTTTTGGATTTTCAGATTTGGACTATGCTAGAGATGTAATAGATAGGAAATCCATTGGTTTTTATTGTATTTTCATAGGTGATGGAGCTATATCATGGATGTCAAAGAAACAAGCCACTATCTCATTGTCATCTAGTGAGGCTGAGTACAAAGCTCTTACACATTGCACAAAGGAGATGGTATGGATCAAGAGGATGATCAAGGATCTTCACTTGCTGGATTTTTCAAGGAGCCCAATCACCTTTTGTGACAATCAATTAGCTTACAGAATGGCATCCAATCCTATCTTTCATGCTAGGAGCAAGCATATTGAGATACAATATCATTTTGTGAGGGAGCGAGTCATTGCAAAGGAGGTGGAGCTTCAACATGTGTCTTCAAGGGAATGTGTAGCTGATATCTTCACCAAATCATTGGGAAAAGACTTGTTCATGAAGCATAGGACTTCACTTGGAGTATTATCAAAGTCTATGCTAAAACTAGTTGAAGAGGGAGTGTGAAAGATTCAACTAGTTTCATCACATTTTGCAATATTTTCATATTTGGCATATTGAGGCCAAAACTTGTTATAGACTTAGAGGTTGACTTTTCAAAGTTCATTAGTCTAAATTTCATTTGAATAAACACTTTTTGAAAGTGTGGAAAAGTTAGAATGCGAGTTTGAGTAGATTCAATTTGAATAGCTAGGTACATTGAATCTAGACCCAAAATTAGTAGGGTTAGCATTTTGGTGGAAAATCCAAGTGGCCAAATAGGGTTTGGACCTACTATAAAAGGATGTAACTCGTGGAGAGAGTCATCTTCTCTCTTCTCTATCTCATTTCATGCTTATACATGGTTCTCTTGGGTTCTACTATCCATTGGTGCACTGTCTTGGTGATTGCTTGCAATTCTATGTGTAGAATGATCTATATTTGCTATTTTTGGATACACACGTGTGAAATACAGTAGCTTGCTGGTTTTGTACAGACAGCAACAGCACATAATCATTTCATTCAAGTTTGATCAAGTTCTATTTGTGTGTGCATCTCAATTTGTGTGTAGATGCTGATTTTTCTACATTGGTGAGATTGGTAGTGTATTTCTCTTTCTAACCAAAGATCACTCAAGTAGATTGGATCTTAAGGATCTGAAATCTTCCACATTAAGTTCTATTATGAATACTATATTCTAGTAATCCAATAAACCAGTGCTTTGATACCACTCTGATGAATACAAACGGATGAAGACAATAATGAAAGAACAATGGTAACTATGTTAATAGGATCGTGGATTACTAAGAGAATGGAGATTGCGAGCTATTCTTTTGTGTTGAGTAAGATTATTAGTGTAGGAGTCTTAGATTGCCATGAAAGAGAGACTGTAGAAATGATTAGGTGTTTGAGACAACCATGCAATCCTCTAATGCTGATAACCTGATAAGAAGAGAATGTAGAAATGTTGGATTTATCTCCTCTACTCTCCTAAATCCTATGTTAATCTGCCTCCATTTATAGCTCATGTGGTGTCGTGTGAGGAACACCAGATTTACTTGTCTTGTTCTAGATGTATGCGACTGTAGCTACCGCTTCAACCCACAGGGCCCTTAGAGCCTTCGAGTATGCCATTATGCATCTGGCTGCTTCAATCAGGGTCATGTTCTTTCGTTTAGCAACACCATTGTGCTGCGATGTGTAGGCTGCAGTTTTTCTGTAAATGATGTCACGATCATTGCAGAAGTCAGTGAAGCGATTCGAGATATATTTGCCACCTCAATCTGTTTAGATCTACTTCACCTTGCTGCTTGTGCATCTCTCAGCCCAATTCACATATTCTGTGAATTTATCGAGTGCTTTAGATTTATTCTAAATAAAATACACTCTGAAAAACTTGCTATAATCATCAATGAACGTTATATAATATTTTGAACCTCCTATTGAGATCATGTTGAATGGACCGCAGATGTCAGAGTGCACCATCTCCAGAATCTTTGTCGTTCTGTAGGAGTCTTTGACGAATGGCGTGCGTGATATCTTGCCTTTCAAACATGCATCACAGGTGGTCAAACTGGTTGCATTCGAGATGCTGACCCCTGTTATTGATTCATGATGACTTGTCTGGTAGAGTGCCATTGAGTTCATGTGGTAGAGTCTTCAGTGCCACAGAGTGTTTGGCAAGTCGTCATGGATCTGATGCATCTGATCTTCAGGTAGGCACATCTTTAGATGATATAGATTGCCCTTCCTTCTGCCTTGAGCAATGAGAGTGTTGGTGCTGCATCAATCACGTTGCATGCTTCGTTAGAAAACGTCACACGCATCCCTGCATCTACTATTCTTGCTATAGAGAGCAAGTCTTGCTGCAGAGTTGGCACGAACAGAACATCTTCGAGTCGTCTATCTCTGTCATTGGTGTTGAGCTAGAGTGAACCAATACCGTTCACTTGATGTCTGGATCCATCTCCAAGAACTATGAATCTTGAGGGATCTGCACTTCTGAAATCAGACATGATTCGTCTTGATGTTTCAAAGTGTGAGGTGGCTCCTGAATCCAGGATCACCTCGTGTGTGTCAGACGTTGATGCTACACACACATCTTCACAGATGTAGGCGATCGAACAATTTTTGTTCGTGCTTTCTTCACCCATCTTCAAACTCTCGGGCTCCTCGACATAGGAAGAACTATTATTGTTCTCCTGTCTATTTTATGCTGATCTATTTCTTGAGTTCTGGCGACAATCCATGGCGGCATGGCCCTTCTTATGGCAATGGATACACTCAATCTTGGGATTGAGCCAGCAGGTATCTACTGTATGCCCGTCTCTTCGACATCTCGTGCAGGTCTTCTTGTTTGCATCTTGTCGTTTCGACCTCCCTTTGGTCTTCCAGTTGCTTTTGCTGGTCCCCTTTGCTTGCTAGTCACAATCCTGCCTCTGATTCGACTCCCTCTTAGGCTTGAATCGTTTCTTTGATTTTTCTCTGTTGTCGTAGAGTGCCTGGTCAAAACCATCTTTGTGATCAAGATGTTCTCTGCCCTCGACTTCCTCTCAAATCTCGACAATCACCTTTTCGAGGTTCATGGTAGGATCTTTCGCGAGCAAGGTTCGTGTTGTTTGGAAAGATCTGGGTAAGGCTCTCAACAGATATGTGAGCTACTTTTCAGTTGATACTGTGTAGTGATAAAAACAAATCCTTCATCTTTCTCACGAAAGAGGTGAGGTCTTTTTCCACTACAGATTCATCAGCTGATCTTCTAGCATCATAATCTGACTTCGTGATTTTGTCTAAAATCTTGTGAGTAGTGCATCCTACATCTTCTTAGCTTTGGAGAGTGTAGCCAAGTCAAGTGTAAGCATATCTTTGATGGAAGATGATAGCAAGGCTACTGCCTTGTTGTTTTTCTCCCTCCATTCACGTAGCTCTTGCTTGTTGTCGTAGGCATTTCTTCTGTGCCATCCACCCAGGAAAAGAGTCCTTCGCCCTTGAGTATCAAAGATGTCTTAACTTTCCAGACTAGAAAGTTAGATATTGAAGAATTAAGTGTAGCGCAGATCTTGCTCTGCATGTTGCTAATTGAAGCCATTGCTTCTTGAAGTTTATTTTCTTGCTGATGGTTGATTGTCTGAATGCTTGGCCTCCTGAATCTGCTAGCTTCTTGGCTATGTCAGAATATGGCAGGGTGGCTCTGATACCAATGATGAGAATCGTGAGATGCTCTGATACCACTAATGAATCTAGGGGAGAAAATTCACAAAACAGTCGCGACTCTCTTTCAAGATTCGGATGGAGTTCAGATGCGTTCACTGGGCACTACCAACTGAAACACTCTCACAATCCTCCAGAGAGTAGTCAATTACTACTGATCTACATTCATAAAATTAATACAACATTCGACTTAATTTCAGCCAAGGTGCAAAATTCAAAGGGAACAAGAAAACTCAGACATAGGAAATAAACAGCATAAGCATTCAACATCCAAGATCAGACACAACTAGAAAATAATCTATTTTGATTTTCTCTGATTTCTTCAGGGCATTGCATGCGAATCCATGCAGTGCGTTGGTGTGAGAGAAGCATGGTTTTCTCATGAGTAGTAGTCTCGCTTTACTAGTGGACAATTAGATCTTCTAATCCTAGATAGAATTATTTCTCGCACGCAGGCGGAGCTTCTATATGTGTTCGTCTTGATTGCTTACTAGCATCAGACTTCTTCAGTGTCTCTTCTCTTAGTTACACTCTTTGTATCATGTTCTGATATATGTCAAGTATTATCCAATAAGTACGGTCTCTCTATGTAAACCTAAGATTAGAGTGATTATACGTCTACAACTAATCAGGGAACTACAAGAGTGACAGATTAGCCATGACCTAGGAAGTATCTGCTGGAGTCATGCCATCAGGTCAGATCTCTGTACTTCTGGGTACTTGTGTGATCTCCGGTGGTACTCCTTGGAGTGTGAGGACAGAACGGGTTTCGTTTCCACCGTTGGTTTCGTTTACCTCGTCTGCCTTTCTCTCTTGCTGGACCACAAAGGAATCTTGTTTGTGGATCCTTCGTGTTCGCGAACCGTTCATCTTCGTCTTCGTTGACTTTCGTGATCGCAAAACTCTTCGTGTTTCGTGTCTCCAGATGTTCGAGTTGGCAAACATCTTCGTTAGGGCTGAAAGCTAGCAAGGCTTTGTAATCAAAAACACTTTGTTTCTTCAGATCATCCTCAATATTTCAGACACTCAGATCGGCCATGTGTCCAAAGCTCAGACATCTATAAATCCAAGAACCAATCTTAATTTTATAAATGGATCTTTAGGCAATGCCTTGGTGAGTATATCAGCAATGCAATCTGATGATGAAACATGAATAAGCTTGATCTCCTTTGCTTGCACTTTCTCCCTCACGAAATGATGTGCAATCTCGATGTGCTTTGTTCGAGCATGGAAGACTGGATTGTTTGCAAGTTGTTGAGCTGCTTGATTATTACAATATATGCATGGAATGTCTTCATCCTTGATCACATGTAGCTCCTCCAAAATCGTTTTAAGCCAAAGGACCTCCTTTGTTGTTGTTGTCATAGCTTTATATTCAGATTCTGTTGATGAAAGAGAGATGGTATCTTGCTTTTTGGAAAGCCAAGATATAGCTCCTCCACATAAGAATGTAGCAAATGCACTTATGGATCTTCTATCCATTTTTTCACCTGCAAAACTTGAGTCCTAATATGCTCTCAAACAAATATTAGTCTTTTCATAAACTATGCCAAAGTCTTTTGTAGCCGAGATGTACCTTAACACCCTTTTTGCTCCTTTCCAATGACATATTAATGGACTTTGCATGTATTGACTCAACTTGCCAACACAAAAACTAAGATCTGGTCTAGTGATGGTTAAATATATCAAGGAACTAATAAGCACTCTATAGGTAGTGATGTCCTCAAAGGATGCTTCATCACTTTCCTTAGAAACTTTTACACTTAGTTTCATAGGAGTTTCAACTCCTTTACAATCAATCATGCCAAATCTTGCTAAGATTGATCTAGCATACTTAGATTGACATATGAAGGTAAAATCATTACTTCTAGTGACTTCTATTCCAAGTGTAACTTTAAGAAGTTCTAGATCTACCATCTTAAATTCACTAGACAAGGAAACTTTTACATTCTTGATGCCATCTAGATCATTTCCAGTGAGTATAATGTCATCAACATATAAAACTAAGATAATGATCTTTCCATCATTACATTTGTAGTACAATGATGGTTCATAAGAACTTACAACAAATCCAATGGAAATAAGATAGGAATGCAACCTAGAGTACCATGCTCTTGGTGCTTGCTTGAGTCCATAAAGACTCTTCTTCAAGAGACACACCTTGTCTTCTTCTCCATCTTTGATGAAGCCCTCGGGTTGGCACATGTAGATTTCCTCTTCCAAGAATCCATTCAAGAAAGCATTTCTCACATCAAGTTGGAAGAGCTCTTTGAAAGAAGTTGCAAGACATATGATTAATCTAATGGTCACAAGCTTTGCAACAGGTGCAAAGGTTTCATCATAATCTATGCCTTTGACTTGCAAAAAAACCTTTTGCTACAAGTCTAGCTTTGTACTTATGAATGGAACTACCTTTATTATATTTCAATCTATATATCCATTTACAAGTAAGAGGCTTCTTTCCATAAGGTAAATCAACAAGTTTCCAAGTTTGATTTTCCATTAATGCATCAAACTCTACTTGCATAGCTTTCCTCCAATATTGAGACTTATTTGCTTCCTCAAAACTAGTTGGTTCTTCAAGCATAGTATTCAAGAAAGTATAAGATTTGAGTAGTTGAGAATCTTCCCTTTGCTCCCCTTGAGCCTTGATGGCTCAATCCTTGTCCTTGTTGACCTTCTTGGCACCCTTGGACTTGGAGTAGGTTCCACTTGGTCTTCATCTTCATGAAGCTCCTCCTCGGCCATAGCATGATCTCTGACAAGTTGAGTGTTGTTGGAAGTGACCTTTCCTTTGGCTTGGAGAGATTCATCAAAAAGTACATCTCTGCTAGCAACAACTTTTTTTGTAATAGGATCATATATCCTATAAGCTTTTTTTAGTTTCACTATAACCAACAAAGATGCCTTTGAAAAAAGTGGCATATTCCTTTTTCCTTGTTTCTAGAGGAATATGTACATAACAAGTACATCCAAAAACTTTCAAATCACTAAGATTTGGGTTTTTGCCAAACAATACTTCATAAGGTGTAAGTTCTTTAATGGCACTATTAGTCATTCTATTACAAAGAAAGTTTGCACATAAAATAGCTTCTCCCCAAAATGAAATAGGAAGAGATGCATCTAATCTCATAGCTTTAGCACACTCACATAGTTTTCTATTCTTTCTCTCAGCTACATTTTGTTGTGGAGTATATGTACAAGTAAACTCTCTCTTTATGCCATTAGTTTCACAAAACTCTTTCATCCTATTGGAGATGTAGTCCCTCCATTATCACTTCTTGATACTTTCAGGCTAGTATTAAGTTGCTTTTCCACAAGAGTTTTGAACTTTACAAAGGACTCAAAAACTTCACTTTTCTTAGACAAGAGATAAACCCAAGAGTATCTTGATCTATCATCAATAAAAGTGACATACATAAGAGCTCCACCATTAGATTCATGTGAAAATGAATGAACAACCGAGTGTATAAGGTCAAGAGGAGAGTTAGATCTTGTCAAAGATCTCTTGAAAGGTAGCTTATGAGATTTGGAGAGTCCACAAGCTTCACAAAGCTTGCCACACTTGGATATGATTTTGGGAAGTCCACTTGCTAGCTCCTTTGTCACCATGGTCTCCATAGCTTTGTAGTTAGGATGGCCTAACCTTTTGTGCCATAATTCCACTTGAGTGAGCTCCTCCCTTGCCATGTTCGCACTTCCAACCATCACATTAGCATCCAATTTGAATAACCTCCCTTGCTTGAAACCACAAGCAACACATTTTTCATCTTTCAAGATAGAACATGCTCCATGCTTGAAATGTACATCTAATCCACTATCCATAAGTTGTCCTACACTCAACAAGTTCTTTGTAATTGAAGTTACATAAAGAACATTGTCTAGATCTACTTTTTCAGATGATCCTAGACATAAAGGAATGGATACAACACCTACACTCTCACATTCTTGATCACTTGCAGTGAGGATAAATCTCTTAGAACTATTGTAAGAAAGTAGATTAGAAAAGTAGTCTTTTTGGTGAGTCATGTGAGAGCTTGCCCCACTATCAATCCACCAAGTGTCTTGATTAGATGTTTGTGGTGAGGATACCATCAAAGATAGATTGTCTTCTTCCTCTTCCTCAAGCACAAGATTGCCTTGATTGTCCTTCTCTTAAGCATTCTACTTCTTGTAACACTCGGATGCAAAATGTCCCTTTTTTCCACAAAAGAAATACTTTAGCTTCTTCTTATCCTTCTTGCTCTTGCCTTTGGAACTTGATGCTCCATCTTTGTTCTCCATCTCCATGTCTTGAGTCTTCTTGGATGGAAACTTCTTCTTCTTGCCTTTCAAAGAAAAGTTAGCTTTTTAATCACCATCATTCAAACTAGTTTTGATATGAAGCATTCTACTCTCCTCACTAACAAGCACACTTTGAAGTTTTTCAATACTAGGAAGTGAATCTTGAATAGAAAAGGTTTGAACAAGATTGGAATAATTATCTCCTAATCCATTCAAAATGATTTGAACTAATTCATCATCTTTGATTTTATCATCTATAGAAGACAACTCCTTATTCAAAGATTTGATCCTAAAGACATAATTTGGGGCACTTTCACTACTTCCTTTCATGCTTTGAAGGATTTGATTCCTAAGCATGAGTATCCTGGAAGTGTTCTTGGATCCATAAATGGCTTTTAATGAATCCCATGCCTCTTTGGATGTGGTACAAGATGAGATTTCTTTCAAAAGTTCATTACTTACATTCATTTTTATGCAGTGTAATGCAACTCTACATCTCTTTTTGTACTTAGCCAATTCAACTCCTCCTTGAGGTTCTACTTCCACCTCAAGTACAATGTCATAAAGATCATGAAGTACAAGCAAAGACTCCATTCGAACTATCCAAGTAGCATAATTAGTGGATGTAAGTCGTTCACTAGCTTCAAGCAAAAAACCACACATTGATGCCATTTTTGAATGTGAAAAAACACTAGAAACTCTTATGGTTTCTCTAAGAGATCTGAACCTAAAGTCTTCTAGCAATTTAGAAAGCTTAGAGACTCAATCCTATCACTCATGAACCAATCTAGAATGATGAAAATTTAGATTCTAGTCTCAAACTTGCAAAATCACTCCTTAATCTATGATTTTTAGCAATTTCTCTCTTCAACCTCAACATACACTCAAAAAATCAGAGAAGATCAATTAGTACACCTAGTTCAAGCTTCAATTTTAATTTTTTGGCTAATCTAATCCAAGAACTAATCAAGGGATTAGATTCATTATAGAAAATGCTTGATTTTGCACCAAAAATCACTCAAATTGGGTATGTGAGTCAAATTCTACAAATTTTTAAAATTTCTCAGTCAAAATCAGAGCTGTATAGACTCACACGTGTGAAAAGAGTTCCTACAGCCCACAACAAGATCTGGACCAAAAATTTTGAGGATAGCTATCAAATCCAACTCGCTACACAAAATTTGACTAGTTTCCAAAAAACTGCTAATTTTGGCTTTGATTTGGATTAACCCTATCAATTTCAACAAAACCTCTTGTACTAGGCTCTAATACCATGTGCAAAAAGCACCAAGAGTGGATTCTAATCTGATCCTCAAGAGAGATTGGTTGTCAGATTACTTGATCTATCAATCTACTTCAGATTAAGATCAATCTAGATCAATTCTAGGCACAAAATCCTAACAAGAACAATCATTAATTGAAGGTAGGTGTACTTTCTGGTTTCACACGTGTGAAACACTGTCTGAGTACGCACTTCAACCTAAAAATCAAGTACACATTGATAGAACCTCAAAACAATCAAAACAAATGTAGACAAATGGAGAGAATCACTCAAAATTGCTTCCAAAACCAAGATTGGTGTCTCACATTGATTATGGCCAAATAAGCCTCTATATATACACTTTTGAAGCTCGAGGTACTGATCATGCATTAGATCTCACACATGTGAGACTTGTCACCATCATGCAATTTGACACAAAACTTTCCATTTTGGGCATTTTTGAACTATTTTTCTACTATATGGAGATCTTCATGGAAACCTTCTAGAAGCAAAAACTCGCCTACTTCAGCTATTTCCACACGTGTGAGCTGTCCTCTACACATGGGATGTGACACCTATTCAAAATATTTGGCTCATGCAGTCATTACATTGGTGCCATGTGTCATATCTCTAGAAAACTAGTTTTTGGCCATTTTAGCCACTAGAACTTGAATATGTACAACATCTATGATTATGGTCCATGAAAAGTACACTAGTTTCACACATGGGAACAGGCTCCACACATGTGTGTCTATCCTATATACATGATTTTTGGCCTCTATCAAGCTTATTTTTGTATTTTTCACATTACTTTTGGTTTTGACCTTGAATTTGCCCTTTGTGAACATAGCATCCTCTTGAAGTGTCGATGTAGATCCACCTCTTGCTTGAAGCCTATATTCTTCATTGATCAAGATCTCTTGAAGATCCATCAAACTTGGCAAAATCTTTTGAATAGCAATACTTTGAACAATGTTAGCATGAGCATCCAACAAGCCATTAAGAATCACTTGAATAAGCTCTCCTTCCTTAAGGCTTTCATCAATGCAAGGCAACTCATCATTCAATGTTTTCATCCTCAAAACAAAAGTACTTGGACTTTCTTCATTCTTTTGCAAACAAGAAAAGATTTGCCTTCTTAGAGTCAACACTCTAGTAGTAGACTTGGATTCATAAAGCTTCTTCAATGAATTCCAAACTTCCAAAGATGATGTGCACTTACCAACTTCCTTGAGAAGCTCATTGGTAACATTCATCTTTATCATGTGTAGAGCCTTCTTGGCCCTCTTGTCATACCTCATTTGATCTTGTTGTGTTGCTAGTCTCTCCTCCAAACCTACAACAATATCCAAAACATCATTCATCTCAAGAAGTGACTCCATCCTCACTTTTGACAATGAATAGTCACTTGAGGTAGGCCTATCATTGGCTTCCAACATGACTCCAATTGAAATTGCCATGTAGCAATGACCTGATCTTCTTTTTCAACCTATTTTGATACATTAGGCACTCTTTGAACAACAACAAATGCTTTAAAAAAAAATCACCAAGATTTAAAACTATCTCAAAAATTCTCGTCTAGCACTTATACCAATCAATCACATAGAATCATGGAATCTTGATCAACCTATGATCTATTCTCAATCTAATGACATTTTCCACTTCCTAAGATTGAAACACACAAATGAAGTCCAGCAACCTCACTATCTGGAGATCCAATCAAAATTAGGCTTTTGACAAAATCACCAAAATTTGACTATTCCAAATCTACATGCAAATGTTAAAATTTTGATTATGCAATCTAATAGCCACCACTAAGGCTGATCTAATGATCCAAATCGGCCAAATCCAGTATGTAGAATAAAAAATTGGAATTGATCAATTTTATAGACCTATATAGGGTTTTGATCTACAAAAGATCCAATCTACAAAAGCAAAAAACTCAATTTTGGTGTAGAATCCCCTCTAGCATGTTCTAGCCTTGATATCTTCACCAAATCATTGATAGATCTGATTTTCTCCTTCATAACTTGAAACACAAGCTCTGATACGTTGTGAAAGTTTTCATATCATTAAGATCCAATCAACTTGAAATATCTTTAGTTAGAAAGAGAAATACACTTACAATCTCACCAATGTAGAAAAATCAGTATCTACACACAAAATGAGATGCAAACACTAATAGAACTTGATCAAACTTGAATGAAATGATAAAGTACTGTTGTTGTCCATACAAGACCAGCAAGCTACTGTACTTCACATGTTATGGGCCTCACAAGGATATTAGTTACTTTTGGATCACGTCCAGTATGATGTGGCATAAGTAACAGCTTGATTCACTGGAGTACCGTGTATCCAAAACTAGGAGTATATTGAATCCTATGTACTGGACATGGACATAACACTTATTGTTTAGCATAATTCTCTCTTGTAACGATTAGTTAATAGCTTAGATCAGGTCTAGTAATGGCTAGATAGATGAGTGAACCAACTAGCTTCCTATAGAGAGTAATGTCCTCGAAGGATCTTTCATTACCTCTTATAGTTAGCTTTACATGAGACTCCATAGGTGTATCAATAGCTTTTGCATCTACTATATGAAATCTTTCTAGAATAGAATTAGCATACTTCTCTTGACAAATGAAAGTAGATTGAGAAGATCTAATGACCAAGATCATCCACCTCAAACTCCTTCTTAAGAGCATTCTTGATATCCTCCACATCTTGATTGTCTCCACCACTCAAGATGATATCATCCACATAGATTAGCAAGATGGTAACATCATTTCCAGCAAACCTATAATAAAGTGAATGATCATACTCACTCATAACGAAGCCTTGAGAGAGTAAAAAAGTGTTAAGCTTAGCATACCAACTCCTTGGTGCTTGCTTAAGGCCATACAAACTCTTTAGTAGAAGACACACATGATTTGGCTTTGTTGATGAAATGTAGCTCTCGGTTACTCCATGTACACTTCCTCCTCAAGATCACCATTCAAGATTGCATTTGAAATGTCCATTTGCCATAGATCCCATCTATAAAGTGTAGCAAGTGAAATGATGACTCGAATGCTTACCATCTTTGCCACGGGTGCAAAGGTCTCATCATAGTCAATTCCTTGTTATTGAGCATATCCTTTTGCCACTAACCTTCCCTTGTAGTGTATTTGCATTAAATATGATATAATGGGATATCACATGATACCTTTTCTTAGTTGTGCAATCCATCTTGGTTTGTCTTCACCTTGAAGATCCATTTGCATCCAATAGCTTTCTTGTCCATAGGCAACTCCACCAATCTCCATGTTCCATTCTTCATAAGAGCTTGACACTCGAGATCCTTTGCTTGGATCCACTCCTCTTCTTTCCTTGCTTGATCTACATTTGTTGGCTCATCCAAAGAGGTTAGGAAAGCAACATAATTTCTAGAAACTACTTGCTTACCCTTTTGATCATATGTGAGCCTTGAAGGTACTTGTCTTTCTCTTGATGTTCTTCTTGGCTTTTGACTTGATGAAGGTCCGTCATCACCACCATCCAAAGTAAGATCCTTCTCATCAACATCAAGAATGTTAGATCCATCCACTCTACCATCAATCATGCTTGAAGACACCTTTGGAATGCTCCCCTCATAAAAAATGATATCTCTACCAACAATCACTTTGTTAGTAGAAGGAATGTAAACCTTGTAGGCTTTACTCACCTCACTATATCCAACAAAAATACCTCTTCTTGAAGATGGATCCTCCTTGGTCCTATCATCAAGAGTAATGTTGACATAGCATGTGCATCCAAAGGTTCTTAGAAAGTTGACACTCGGCCTCCTCTTGAATAGCATCTCAAAAGGTGTCCTTCCATCCAAAATAGCACTCGACCAACTATTGCACAAGAAATTGGCACACAACAAAGCTTGATCCCAAAATGGTTTGTCAAGATTAGCACTTAACCTTATAGCTTTAGCACTTTCACATGAAGTCCTATTCTTCCTTTCAGCCATTCCATTTTGTTGTGCGGTCCTTGATGTTGTATACTCCCTCTTGATCCCATGCTCATCACAAAAGGTCTTGAACTTGTTAGATATGTACTCACCACCATTGTCACCTCTCAAACACTTGATCTTTGTGGAAAATTGGTTCTCCCTTGCATTCTTGAACTTGACAAAGACATCATACACTTCATCCTTGCTCTTTAGTAGATAGATCCAAAAAAATCTACTAAAATCATCAATAAATGTTACATACATCTTAGCTCCACTATTGCTAATTGTAATAAATCCATGAATATCCGAATGTACAAGTTGAAAAGGCTTTGTAGGTCTAGATGTAGCTCTAGCATAAGGTTGTCTATGTGACTTTGACAAAGCACAAGACTCACAAACATGATTGATACTCTTTAAAGAACTTGGAAGACCTATCACAACTTACTTTCTTGCCATTACCTCCAATGACTTCAAGTTGAGGTGTCCCATCCTTTTGTGCCAAACCTCTTGAATAGAAATTTGCTCCCTAGCAGCACATCCAACTTGGTTAGCAATAACACAAGCATCAAGCTTGAACACCTTCCCTTGCCTTTTACCTTCTCCAATCAAGACATCCTTCCTTTTGATCAAACAAGCATCTCCATCAAACTCCACCTTGAGGCCCTTACTTAGCATTTGACTTGCACTAAGCAAATTCTTGGTAATAGATGGAATAAACAAGACATCCTCCAAATGAACATTCCTAATTGTAGAGAGAGAAATAGGAATTGTGCCAATCCCTTTGATTGCACACTCAATATCATTGGCCGTGTAGATCACCCTCTTGTCATCTCCATATGCCAACAAAGAAGTGAAGTACTCTTTGTGAAAGGTCATGTGTGAACTTGCTCCACTATCAATCCACCAAGGATCTAGATCTCCATCATGAGCAAGCATACATGAAGACATCACAAAAGCATCATCATTTGCATCTTGAACATCCAAACCATCCTCATCAAGAGTAAGATTACTTGCTTGTCTCCTTGATCTCTCTTATTCTTGTAGCACTCACTTGAAAGTGTCCTTTGAAACACCAATAGAACTTGATCAAACTTGAATAAAATGATTATGTATTGTTGCTCTTCGTACAAAACCAGCAAGTTACTATATTTCACACGTGTGGATCCAAAGATAACAAATATAGATCATTCTACACATAGAATTGCAAGCAATCACCAAGATAGTGCACCAATGGATAGTAGAACCTAAGAGAACCATGTATAAGCATGCAATGAGATAGAGAAGAGAGAAGATCACTCTCTCCACGAGTTACATCCTTTTATAGTAGTTCCAAACCCTATTTGGCCACTTGGCTTTCCCACCAAAATGCTAACCCTACTAATTTTGGGTCTAGATTTAATGTACCCAACTATTCAAATTGAATATACTCAAACTCGCATTCTAACTTTCCCACACTTTCAAAAAGTGTTTATTCAAATGAAATTTAGACTAATGAACTTTGAAAAGTCAACCTCTAAGTCTAAAACAAGTTTTGGCCTCAATATGCCAAATATGGAAATATTGCAAAATGTGATGAAACTAGTTGAATCTTTCACACTTAATACATTCTTGTTCTATAGAGCTAGTTCATTCTGTTTGTGTTCTACTCTGCTACTTGATTACAATGGAAAGTTCAACCTCTTAGATCTGCTTGATTAACAAATTCAACAGAGATGACTTCCACATGTGAAAGTTCAATATGAGAATGATCTAAATCGAGAAGGAACTTTGGGAATACGTAAGCGGTTCAATAGCCAAACCAGCAGAATCTTAACTGCTTCCAACATGGGAAGCAAAGGATGGTAAAGCCCTTGTCATTGTATATTTGAATCTGAAAGACACTTAGATTGATCACGTATTAAATAGCACCACCTCCAAAGAAGCGTGTGATATCCTAACAAGTATCGACGAGACCTCAAATTTATCGACTCATCTCTTCTTGAGAAAGAAGGTCCTCACACTCAAAATGAGCAAAGGCACCTCAGTCAGTGATCATCTAAACGAGTTCAAATAGTTGCTGAATCAATTTGCCACAATAGGTTCTCCTATATCAGAAGAAGACTCAACTATGTCTCTTCTTGTCAGTCTTCCATCCTCCTATGATAATCTAGTGTTGCTTTTGAGGAATACTCCTGTGTAGTCTCTTTAGAAGCTAACAACAAGTCTTTTGCAGGAAGAAGTCAGGAGAAATAGCTTATCAACAACGAGTACCAAGTCAATGGCATTGTACTCTAATAAGCATCAATCCAAGAAAAAGAATTTCAAGGACAAGAAGACAAGGGCAGAGCAGCCAGATTCAATGCAACAACAACAACAACAACACAGACAACAACAACCATCCAAGACCAAACTCTTTTGCAAATATTGTAAAATATGAAACCACGACATTAAGGATTGTCATATCTTCAAGCATAATGAAGCGAGAAAGAAGATGTAGTAGCACCAAGACGGAGGTTCTGACTCTATCAAAAATTCTCAAGAGGATGACAAGGCACTAATAGTACAAAACCAACCAAGTAGAGATGCCTATCAATGGTATCTTGATTCAGGTGCTTCACAGCACATGACACCATGTAAGAACCTTTTCTCTACTCTCACAACAATGGACTCAAAGAACATTTTCTTTGGTGAATCAAGCTCCCACAAAGTCGAAGGCCAAGGCATTGTCCAACTCCAGTTCCTTGATAGCATCACTAGACAACTATATGGTGTACTTTAAGTACCCAATTTAACAAAGAACTTACTGTTTATTAGCAAGATCACTTATCAAGGCTATAGAGCATTGTTTACTGCTAGTCGATGTACTATTTTTTATGGTAATTCTAATGAAATCCTCTCTGCACACAGAGAAGGAAATTTGTATATCTTGAGTCACAATTATGCACTTACTATGAGTAACTCTAATGCTCATGTTTGGCATCAAAGACTAGGTCATTTAAACATGCGATCAATCTTGTACATGCATCATAATAAAATATTCAAGTTGTCGTGAAACTACCTTTTTCAGTTTCGGTTTTGCTAATGATTTTGTGTCTTTGAATTTTTTTGTGCGTGGAAGCTTCACAGGAACCTGACACGCAACTACACATCACAGAATAGATTCCATTCTAGCAATCAAGACAGATGACGCAAGACAAGGAGATGCATGAAAATGGAGCAATCAATTATCAGTTTGATTTTAGAGCGAGGTCGTCAGTGTCTCGCTCGTTGGCGGCCTGACGCTCTACTCTTTCATTGTGTTCTGCTTGTTGGCAGACTTTCATGCACAACTCTTTTGTATCTAGTATTTTTTGTTCTACTCTACTCGCTATGTCTCTCTCTGTCTCTCTCTGTCTCTTATAGTATTATAGTATTTCTGTCTATTCTATATTTTGTTTCAGAAAGAATAGTTTATAGCTCCACTGTGTGGAGTTTACAAGATAGCTAACACTCCCTCGTGAACCTTGCAGCTTTGCACGTTTAATCCAATTGTCTTTTTTTGCTTGGCAAAGAGTGGCTTGTCTAGCGGCTTCATGAACAGATCTGCAATCATGTCTTCTGATTTCATATATTGGATTGGAGCTCTCCTTTCAAAATTAAATCTCAAATGTGATGGTACTTCAGAGTTATGTGTTTTGTCTTTGAATGGAAGACAGGACTCTGGGACAGATAAATGGCACTTTGGCCCTTCTTGTGGTATCCCGATTGCTTCCAGCACCATCTGCAGCCACACTACCTCATTCGCCACCTTTGGAGCTGCGACGTATTCAACTTCACAAGAGGATTAAGCCACCAAGGTTTGCTTTTTGCATATCCAGCTGATTGCAGCTCCGGATGCTATGATACATCCTCCAGTTGTGGACTTGTTGTCATCTTTCCAGCTCGCCTAGCTCGCATCATTGTAGTGGTGCAGCTCGAATCCTTTTTCTTCATTTTCAGCTCTATAGGTTAATCCCATATTCTGGGTACCCTTCAGATACTGTAGTATTTGTTTTGCCATTTGACAATGGCCAGGCTAGGATTGGAGGAGAATTGGCTCAAGGCGTAAACAGGTCTGGTACAGATTGTAAGGTACATCAGACTACCGATTAAGTTTTGGTAGGGTATCTCTGCCATCTATTTTGTTCCTCTTTCATTTTTGGGCAATCCTGCTTCGTGAGCTTGGCTCTAGCTATCATTGGTGTGCCCTTTTCTCTCCAAGGTCTGTGATTTCATAAGTTTCAGAAATCTGAATCTTCGTGTCCGTGATCAACATTAAGGAATTTCCTATAATTAGGAAATCATCTATGAAGATAGTCAGTATCACAAAATCTTTTTCTACTCTTTTTATGTAGACATTACAGTCCGGTTGTGTAGGATTGAAGTCTAGAGACTTCTGAAGACCATCAAGCTTCTTATACAAATGCTTTTTTTCAATGGATATTTGGAGGAAGAGATCTACATGAGGCAACCCAAGGGCTTCATCAAGGAAAAGCATGAGGGAAAAGTGTGTTTTTTGAAGAAGAGCTTTTATGGGCTCAAGCAAGCACCTAGAGCATGGTACTCTAGGCTTAACTCTTTTCTTATTTCCATCAATTTTGTGTTGAGTGCTTATGATCCATCATTGTACATAAGATTTCATGATGGCAAGATCATTATTCTTTTTTTGTATTTAGATGACATTATTTTAAGTGGTAATGATCTAGATGGAATTAGAGATGTAAAAACTGCTTTGGAAAAAGAGTTTAAGATGGTAGATCTTCGCCTATTAAGCTTCATTCTAGGAATAGAAGTTATGTGATTTTACCTTCATTTGTCAATCAAAGTATGCTACATCCATCCTAGATAGATTTGGAAGGAGGAATTGTAAAAGCACCGAGACTCCAATGGAGCAACATGTAAAAGCATCTATTGATGGTGATGAAGCATCTTTTGAGGACATGACTTTGTATAGAAGGCTTATAGGCTATATATTTGACTATAACTAGACCTTATATTAATTATAATGTTGGAAAAGTAAGTCAATTCATGCGAAGTCCTTTAGTTTCACATTGGAAGATGGCCAAAAGAGTTCTTAGATATATCTCATCTACTAAGAATTTTGGCATATTGTATAGAGGGACTAATATTTGCTTAAGAGCCTATAGTGACTCGGATTTTGCAGGTGACAAAGTGGATAGGAAATCAACAAGTGCTTTTGCGACCTTTCTATGTGATGGAGTAGTATCATGGCTTTCCAAAAAGCAAAATACAATCTCCTTATCTTCCACAGAATACAAGGCCTTGACATCAACATGCAAGGAGGTCTTGTGGGTCAAAAGGCTATTGGTGGAGCTACATGTCATCGAGGAGGAGATCCCAATCATATATTGTGACAACCAATCAGGCCAATCACTTGCCACTAATCCTACATTCCATGCAAGGAGCATACACATCGAGATTGCTCATCATTTTGTGAGGGAGAAAGTGCAAGCCAAAGAGATCAAGCTCCAACATGTGCCATCATCAAGTTGCTTGGTTTTGTTTTTTATGAGACTGAATTCGAATTATTATTCGACTTTCGTACTTTATTCAACTTCTTCTTCTTATCAAATTTCTTTGAATAAAGAGCTTCTGATTCTGGTGCCGAATGAGAGAATGAAGATCCATTTCTCTGGAGCTCTTTATGTAGTAGCATAGACGTAACTCGTGCTAATGTAAGACCCTGCTGAGTAGAAATAATGATTACCCAATTTTTGTAGGTGTCAAGAAGGCTCAACAAGAGAGTCATGACGACATTTGCATCATTGATTTTCGTGCCACTTGCAGATATCTACTCAAGAAGATTTTTGAAATTGTTCAAATGATTTGTAATTCAATCTGAATTAGCCATTTTGAATGAGAAAAACGTTTTCCTCAGATGAAGTTTGGCAGTCACATCTCTAATGTCATAGAGAGTGCTTACAATATTCCAAGCATGTCTTATTGTCTTATTGCACATGTACTATGTATCATTCATGAGGAGGCAGACTACCGTTGGTAGCAAAAAGCGTGCTACTAAGCAGTAGCCAGCCATCGCGAATGAATGATACAAAATGTAGCAGTTGGAGATGGATGAATCAGATTGAATGTAGTTTGAGTCCTTACTATGGCTTGTAATCAAGGTTCTCTTGGCCAACAACAAAGTGCCATGTTCATGTTGTCTCCCTCACAACTACTAAAGATACGTCTTATTCCATATGGATTCATATGTCTTATCGTCACATAAATTCCATAGGCAATAAGACAATTTTCAAACTCATGTGTCTTATTAAATTTCATGTGTCTTATTGCAATTTTTTTTTTTCAAATTTGTTTTTTTCCAACAAGGGGTGAGCCCCACCAACCGTTAGTGAGGTTCAATTAGTGCTCATGGAACTATGGGTGATACCCTAACGGTCGTTAGCAAATTAAATCCAGTAACTAATAAAGAATTCCATTTTTATTCATAAGCTACAACAAGGTTGGCGAGTTGGTTACCTTGGCATCCAAAGTTCTTATGGTCTCAAGTTCAAGCAAAGTTCTTATGGTCTCAAGTTCAAGCTCCCCTTGCAATCCAATATGCATTTTTATTCATGACTTATAACATATTAATTTTTATGTGAGGCCGTAATAGATCATTCCATCATCTATCTTTCACTCGATCATATTCTCGCTTCCTCCTCTCTCATATTATTGCGCTTTATTGCAAAAACGAACAGATCAAAGACAAATACGTCATGATTAAGGCGATCATGTGCAGGTAAACTGTCACCTGGCGCAGTTGTTGGCTGAATTTTCATCACCATTTCTAGATCTTTAGACAGAAATTTGTACTCATTCCATTTCCTATTATTATATGCTACTGCTCCATAAACCAAAGATGCTAGAATCGTTCTAATGTACTTTTTCTGTTTTGTGGATTTAAAACAGACAGCAAAAACTATGCTATGGCAGGCATAAGCTTTTGACTACTTCCATAGACTCAGCAGCAACACGGGCACGCGAGTATGCGACGACCTTCATAGACACATCTGCTGCTCTGGGAAGAAGGTCCTCGTACTTCACCATCTTTTACATTATCGTTGCTAGCTGATTGATATGGTTTTATTAACATAAAGCAGAGAGAGCTTGTAAGCTCTGGGTTCTGATCATGCTCTGTTTACAGACTTGAAGGACAGGTTGCAGTCATAACTGGAGCAGCAAGTGGCATTGGGGAAGCAACTGCTAGATCCTTCATAGCTCACGGCGCCCGAGTTATTATTGCCGACCTTCAAGATGAAGCCGGCACCAAACTAGCCAAAGACCTCGGCCCCAATGCGCATTTCGTTCATTGTGATGTATCAAAAGAAGAGGATGTTTCTGAATCCGTGGGCTTGGCCGTATCCGTCTATGGCCAGCTCGATATCATGTACAACAACGCAGGAATTCTTATGCCCAAGTCGATGGGAACAGATACAGGCATTTCGGATCTGAATCTTGCAGATATGCATGACATGTTCAGAATTAATGTGTACGGAGTAGCTCTTGGAATCAAGCATGCGGCTCGTGTGATGAAACCCCAGCGAAGAGGCTGCATCATATGCACAGCCAGCATAACAAGCATTCTGAGTAGTTTGGCATCTCATTACTACACAGTTAGCAAACATGCTGTGGTGGGGCTTACCAGGTCATCTGCTTCCGAGCTTTCTGAATACGGAATTCGTGTCAATTGCATCTCTCCGACTATAGTTATGACACCTTTCCTCAGAATAATGCTATCCAATCCTCACTTGAACAAAAAACTAGGTGAGTGGAGAACATCTGAAGCTGGTTGCAACCTGTCTCAAACGTTTTTGTCTCCGGATGAAGTAGCCAAAGCTGCACTCTTTCTGGCTAGCGACGGCAACTACATAAGTGGCCATAACTTGGTGATTGATGGCAGCCGCTCAGTGACAGGATCACCGAAGCTTTTTCCCCTCGAAACGGACGATAGTAAGGAAGAAAATCAGGATTGATGATACGGGCTCATAGTTGCACAGTTATAGTATTGAATAACACCGTCTCTGTCCTCGTTCCGTAAGAGTCGCTAGTGCAAATCAAATTGCTGTGTGCTCATTGAGTAGACTGGCATTGGGTTGTGTAGAAAAACCCCACTAGCAGAATCAAGCGTGTACATCTTTTTGATTAAAAAAAGAGCTTTAGGATGAGGTCATGCAGCAAAAATTACTTTGTTTCTTCTCAAGCAAGTTTCAAATTAAGAGGATGACAAAAAGGATCACAAGAATTTGTATCCATGACTCTTGTGAATTTGTATCTATGATGTTTTCTGTTTTCTTCTTCCTCAAGTTGCAATGTAGTATTAATAATGACATGGACTGTTGCTCTGAATCAATATGCAAGTTCCAGCTTTAGGCCAAGGTTAGAACTTGGAGGCCAATTTGTCTAACTCAAAATTTAAGTCGTCCACCTTTAGAGGAAGAATGTAGAAATTATAGTCTACCACTTGACATGCACATATCTCATTTCTTATTTGTTGCACATATACAAAAGTAATCTAGAGGAAGGATGATGGCTCGTTTTACAGCACATGCATATGTGTCTTGGTGACCTAATATGAGTCTCACTATGTATAAGTAAGAGTTGTTTCTATGCCTAAAGTTGATTTCCTTTCCATCTTTGTATGTAAGCATGTTGTAGCATTGCATAGCTCTATTGATCTATTGATTAATATTGTAATACTTCAATTTTATTTTAATCTTGATCATATTAACATGTTCTTAGTTTATTGGTATCAATCTTCTTTGAATTTAGATTTTGGATACATTTGATGAGTTGATGGTTTCTTATGTCATCTTTAGTTTCTTTGCATCTTGAGTTTCTATGTTTGTAATCAAGCATCATTTTGGCCACATTTTGGGTGAAACTTTCGCATGGTGTTAGAACTTAGGTTAAGCTAAATTCAAGGGGAATTCAAGTGTCTTTTGCAAGAAAGCATTATGATAAAAAATTCACAAGAGTATTGAATGTGTAGAATTTGACTATACTACATTTCTTACTTGCCAAGTAGTTTGAAAGACTGAGTAGAGATTTGCAAGCGGTTCCTTTTGAATTTTGTTGATCTCTATTTAGCATCAAAAGATATGTTGTAATACACTTGTAGAGAGTCTCTAAAGTAATAGATTAGGTTGCATTGACTGATCAGCTCTACTCAAGCAAATTTTTCATAGCTCCTCAAGCTAATCTGTTTTGAAAAATACTACTATATTGTCCTTTTTAGACTATTTGGAAAATGAAGATGGAATCACATCTAATTATTCACGATTTTATGGATATAGTGCTAAGGGTTGAGCTAAGATCTCAACTTAGCACAAGAGATTTAAAATATGATAAAAGAGCTAGACTAACTATACATATCATCAAAATGACTCCTACTTTTCAAAGATGCTATGAATCCAAGAATACCTCAATGATGTTGACCCCAATAAATCTAATCAATCAAAGTGATCGAACAAGAAAACATGTCATAAGGGCAACCATAAGGGAGAGGTAAAGGTGCCCCTTATTTTTGAATTAAGGACGACTAGAAGTGGCAAGATACAAAATCTTTTGCCCCTTTTTCTACATAAAATAAACTATTAGGGGAAGGATTCGTATAGTGCCCTTTCTTTTTTATACTAAAGTTTATGTGCATATGTGCATACATGGACGTGTGATGTGCATGTCTTTGGAAAACTATGGTTCAAGCCCAATCTTAAACACACACATTTCATCTTATATATGTACTATGCATATGCATTTTATCGTCATGTGTTATATACAGTAATTTGTGTGGAAAATCATACTATATATATATATATATACACACACACACACACACACACACACGATTCCATTGTATATATGCATGTATAGGACATGATATTAGCTATCTTATTAGCCTGGTATTCCAATAGTGGTAGTACCAAGAGAAACACATTGGAAGACAATGAAGAGAATCCTTTACTATGTAAAGAGCACATCAACTTATGAGCTAGTTGTCATGTACCATAACGGTACGCCCTTCAGTAACGGCCTCGCAAGGGGCAGGATGCAGGTCTAGCGTTATCGACATGTTTTGGTGCCACACATCAACATCCTAGGAGAACCTTGTATAAGCATGAATGAGAGAGAGAGAGAGAGAGAGAGAGAGAGAGAGAGAGAGAGAGAGAGAGAGAGAGAGAGAGAGAGAGAGAGAGAGAGAGAGAGAGAGAGAGAGAGAGAGAGAGAGAGAGAGAGAGAGAGAGAGAGAATGTCTCCTCTTCCCATGAGTTACAACCTTTTATAGCAGGTCCAAATCTAAGTTCAAACTTTGCTTTCCCTCTATAATCAAAAACCCTACTATTATTGTGACTAGATTCAATGTAATTACTACTCAAATTGAATCCCTCCAAAAATTGTGTTCTACACTTTTTCACACTTTTCAAAAGTGTTTATTCAGATGCTTTTAGACTAATATAACTTTGAAAAGTCAAACTCTAAGTCTAATATGAAATTGGCCTCAATTGCCATATAAACAAATGTAGCAAATTTGACTAAACTAGTTGAAGCCTATATAGTGGTGGGGCTTCTCTTTTGCCATTCACTCAATCTACCCGGGAGTTGGTGGATGGAGATCACGTGCAATAGCCATGATGTATCTCTAGGCCACCTCAGATCTTGCGCGCCAGGTCAGTCCTTGTTTCACGAGAGAGATATCCTAGGTGGTCACGTGTCACCGACGGGACCGTGCTTGATGGGACCTACTATGATATGCCTATACAGTGGTGGGGATTCCCTTTTGCCATTCACTCAAGCATGGAGTTTGTTCCATCATGAAGAATGATAATTGCATAGAAAATGGTGTTAAACAAGGTAGTTTGTTTAACTTGGATGCTAAAATTGCTATGGCAAACCAAGAATACTGTATATTTAATGCACATAATTTTAACTGATGAATCCAAATGATGCATTAATCATGCGTCTTACAAGCAATATAAACCAAAAAAACTATAAGTTTGTGGTGAATCCTCATCACATTGATCATTTTACCAATTAACTTCATCCTAGAGTAATCAACTACTCAAGTTTATTGCCAATGACTCAGAAATCTCAAATGTCTAGGTGCAGATCTTAATTATACTAGCATAACACCCCATTTAGATCCTTATCCAAATCATTTATTAGTTAGCTCATAAATCTTCCATAGAAAGATCCGTTAACTCTACAAGTATCTGTCAAAACAATACGTGATCATATGTTCATGTTCACTGACTAGGTTAAGTGTACCAAATAACTCTAGTAACCAGGAATACACAGTAGATTCATACAAGATTAATTATGCACATATGTGAATAATCTCACTATGACCCAATACATAAACACATTCTTATGTGGCAGATTCTTCCAGAACCCACATATGTTACTCACATATTTCATTGAGGTCTCGTAACTCAGCTACAAAAGATTTTCTATTCCTCATGAGTAAATAATATATCCGAGAAATCTTTGAGATAACCTTAGAATTTATTTGAATTTCAAGTCTATTCACACAAGTAGTAATTTATATGATATATCAGTCTTTCGAAAGAATAACTTCATGCTGGAAAGAATCATATAAACAAGTTTGATGTCTTATATTCGAGAAATTACTAAGAAGTAAAGGATTAATTAAGAAAGCAAGAAATAGATCTAGGTACTAAAACAAACCATTGATCATTAGATCTTTACAGTCCTAGAATTCTCTTTCCAAAATTATTGATGTCCCATACCATCAGCTTTTCCTTCCAGAAAATCCTTAACCACCTTACCTGATATTCTAGAAATCCACTGATCATGTAGCTGTCCTATATAGGATATTATCTCTTGCTCCCAACGTTGGAGAATCCATTTATTTGGATGACTTGCATGTCTATCAAATAGATATCACAATCCACACCTGACCTTGTGATCTAAATAGTAGAATTAACATGGTTCAATATTATATTCTGATCTTTCTTGGTTAATGATAAGCTTCAAATCCCCCTGGATCCAAGAGCATTAATTCTAGGGACAAACTTATTTCAATTAACAGATCCAATGTAATCCATGTATCAGATTCTACTTCTAACGTCACAATTGACATCCAAAACTGTGGATAATTCAATGGTCACAAAGATATCAGCTATAAATTCAACTACATGAATTCTATTTAAGAAATTAATAACTAGTATTAAGCAATTATTTATTGGGATTACCTAAAATTCTAACTGTGAAATACATTTCCCGATCACACTTACTAGCATTGATGTCCACTCTTCTTCCCTCTTTAGAATTTTCAATTCTCTGAAAATCCTTCAGCTAAGATATCAAGAAGACGTAACGACATTATTATATGTTTAAAAATTTAAAAACTATAGGAAAAAATCTGAAACAATTTCATTTCTATACTATACCTGGGTTGAATAACTGAGACATCAAAAATCATCTACTAGTATGTGAAACAGTACTAGATTTTGTGATATAATTCACCATAGGATTTTACTAGAAATGATATCAGTTATGTACTTTCTATTATTACAGTTTTTTCAATAAAATTGGACTGTTCTCCGATTTCACTTACTGGCCTAAGAATTACTTCGTTAACATTATCTGTAATTAATGAGAAATAAGATTTGGATCGGGGTACTTTCTATACAGTATTCACTCCAAATAATATTGTTGAATAAATAATTACCTCCAAATACTATGAGTTTTCCACCATTAATTATATAACAAGTATCTCAAAAGCTTTGGTTTGTTTAATTTTAACAACCAAAATCATCAAAACCACAATAACCAACTGATCGGTGTTCCACCGACTTGAAAAGGAGAAACAAAACACAATTTAACTCCATGTACTGGGAGTATCAATACTCCAGAGTTAAATGGTTAAAAATGATAATACCAAGGAATCAAATTCCTATACCGGCAGGTATATGCCTGAGAACCATACCATTATTTCCTTTCCGTCTAGATCGGCTTTTTAAAAATTTCATATCCAAAATCGATTATTACAGCTTAACCAAAGGCCCCATAGTACTAAAGTTCCCATAAACTGCTTAGCAAAAAAATGTCAAAGTGATAAAGCTCAAAAAAAAAAATGCAGAGGATCATCCAGGCACACTGTACGTGATGCTCCATCCATGAGACGAATGATTTTGAGTCTCCCAATTATGTCGTCATTCTAATTGTAACTGCTATATTGTTGTGCTTCAGTGTAATATAGTAGCAGCATGCTTTTCTATTTGTGTAAAACGTAAATAAATGTTTGTTGTGATTTGAATGCACTTCATTGTTGTTTGATAACATTTGTTCACTCACTCTAATAGAAAAAATTTGACATGAAAAAGTTGATCTAGATTGGCAATTTGACAAACAACAAGCATTAACAATCAAAAGCATTGATCAACATTGAAATATGAGCCCACACATGTGTACTACAGGCTGTAGTACGTCCTTCAACCTAAGAAACAGTAGAAATTGATTGGGTTTCATTCGGATCACAAAAACTCAATGTACATAGTGAACTAGCTTGAGATTGCCAATGAGCTCCAAAAATATTCTATCTTCTCACTATGGGAGCTTGGAATACATAGCAAATTTGACTTCCTTCTTGAAGTTAGGTGGATTTCCAATATGTAATAAGGAAGTTAACTCACTCTTCTTGCCCTAAAATGAAACCCTAGCCTAGATCCTAGAGTTATGCTTGGTAGGTAGCTAGTTGGTCGAAGTCAATTTAGATTATAAAAACATCATTAATGTCTGTATATTTTGCTTATTTTTAATATCTTTAATTTTTAATGATTGTGTTTATTTAAATATCAACAAGATTTGAAAGGAACTACTTTCAAATCTCTCTTGATCTCTAAAACTATTTGACAAATAAGGAATGTCGTATAGTCAACTTCTACACATTCACTACTCTTGTGATTTTTTTATCAAAGTGCTTTGTATAAGTGGTGAAAATAGCTCAAACAGGTTATAGAAACAAGGGAGAATTGAATAAAAGACAACTTGTTTTATATCTATCTACTAAACAAGGACAATAAGCACAACATTTAATATAGTGCTAGAATGACCTAACTCAGATCAAAGACTGTACCAATCTTGATTTCATATACACTTGCAAAAGACACTTGAATTGATCTTGGATGCAACTTAACCTATGCTCTGATGCCATGTGAAAGTTTCACCAAAAATGTGGCCAAAGTGAAACATAGAAACTCAAGGTGCAAAGAAACTAAAGCTGACATAATAAACTATGAACTCATCAAATGTACCCAAGATCAAAATAGATTCAAAGAATATTGATACCAATAGGGATGAAGAAATTGCAAATCTTTTTTTTTCCTTGAAAACAAATGCTCGTGTTGGTTCTGGATTTGTATTGATAAATGTAAATGTTCTTGTGCAAGCATGTAGAGGTAATGATAATACAATAAATGATGCAAGTTGTGCACTCATTTGGTGTGCATTTAAGAATGTGGTTCCCATGTTTTTTAATCTTGTGAATGTATCTACATTTTAGTACAAAGATTTTGTGAATGCGCATTTTAAAAATTGCGAAAGTGAAGTATTGATTTTTGTCAAATATGATGTACAATAACTTGCAGCTACATATGGATCAAGAATATATTGCAAATCCATGCTTGCGTTCCAAAGTTGACTTATAGATGGATTAAAATTGTTTGTCTATATGTCTTTTGGATTGCGTTCTAGGAATATTGTTGGATTTTTCAAGGTACTTCGTATGGCTTTTATATAATCAGAAAGTGGTATTTCTAGTGCAGTAAGCCATGACAAAAAATCGTTGTAGTGTATCATTATAGTTTAATTTTTTTTTTATAACACGATATAGATTTTGGTAAATGTTTTTGGTATGTGTTTTTGTTTCTGAATATGAATGGAAAATACTAGTGCATGACATTGGCGGTCGTGGATAATGAAAGCGACATTGTCTAGAAACTCGAGTTTTATAACAAGTTGGTCGATGATGATGAGTTTGTATATCTACATTTTGTATGCTGAGTTTTTTACTATTGCATGAAATGTACATATTAATAAATTTCATAATTTTGATTTCTGAGTTTTTACCATAAATTGGTGCATTTGGAAGCCATATTAATCCATGTTCATGTTGAATGCCACGATTTTGAAATTCGGTGACAAAAAAATAATCTTGGATTTTTCTCAAAGTATTTGTTTTTTTAGTATCAATGTGTGTAGTACACTAATTTTCATGATATAGTACCTTGCACATGTTGTTGGGTCATGTCTGATTAAGTTTCTAAAAAAACTCATTTTCATTTTTGTATGTGTCAGGATGTTTGAATTTAATTTTTGCAAGCAATACATGAGCGGTGATCATTTTTGTTCTGCTGAAGATAATGTTATAAAAAATGTTGGTGGACCTAGTTGTCACATCATTGCAAAAACATTTTTATGTAATTTGTGTTTATAATCAGGCGATGTGCGAACATGATCAAAATCTCGGTACCCTATATTGAATTGTAGTACTTGTTGAATATTTGTATCATGAATTATGTTTTTTGTTGTCAATTTTTTATGTTGGAGTGTACCTTTTCGTAATCTTATCCAAATAGAACTAAGTACTTGTTGAATAAGTATTTTGATTGTTTTAAAAAATAGGTTTCTTGTATGTTGTGCAAATTTGTGTTTATAATGCAATAGTTTCCATTTTGCGATATGTTGGTATGTATATATATCAGAAGTAGGTACTATGCATTGAGATCCAAAATATAGAGTTGGGTAATTAAGCTCTTCAGCATATAGATCTTGAAATATTTCAATAAAATTTTGACCGTCACAGGGAGCAA
Source organism: Diphasiastrum complanatum (assembly GCA_029204225.1). Lineage (NCBI taxonomy): Eukaryota > Viridiplantae > Streptophyta > Lycopodiopsida > Lycopodiales > Lycopodiaceae > Diphasiastrum > Diphasiastrum complanatum. The sequence continues at coordinate 15,690,956 of CM055112.1, forward strand.
TAATTTTGTAACAAAGTTCATAATCGATAACATATTCATTACTTGTAAATGGATGTATTAACGTGTCATCTGCGATATCTTCTTCATTATTAGTTTCATAAGTTCTAGATTCATATATGGTTGATGAATTCGGATGTTGAGTTATGTTTTTCATGAATGATTAATTTCCATTCCTAGTTTTTCGTACAACTGCGTTTTGGAAAGATCAATAAGAGCAGCCAGTAGTTTCATGGGTCGGACTTTACCAATCATGTAGTTTGTTTTGTATTCAAGTTTTTTTTTAAGACCAATAATCATAGCACTGTCATTGTCAATAAAACGTGATAATATGTTTTGTATTTTGTCAAGATTAGCAAGTACATTTATAATGCTTCCAGTTGCTCCAAGTTATTCTTGATGTGCTAATTCACGTATTTGTAAAAATGCAATTCTAGGAGCTAGTAGACGTTCTTCTAATTCATTGAGTATTGCAGTTGAAGGTATTTCAACATTTAAACACATATTTATAGGTGTTAAAAATTTGGGGACTTTGTTTTCTAATACATATTTTCTACAATCTTTGCATATGTACAAGATGTTTTTTGTATATAGATCAGAAGAGATGTTTTTAAATGTTTTTATGAAATTTATGTTTTCAAGATTTGCAATATGAGTCTAAAAATAAAAGCAGATGGACTTGCAACTGATACACAGATAAAGAGGAACATCTTCAATACGTTCGTAGTATTTTATTAAAATCGAGTTTCGATTGTCAAGTTGTTTGGTTGTTTGATTGACAATTGTTGATTTGAAATTCGTGATTTCTGCTTTGTTACATAGTATATGTCGAGTGTGTGTGATTCTACTTAAAATACTAAGTTTTGTACATGTTGCATTAGGATGCATATTTAGAAATTGAGTCATGAGTTGTCTTGCTGATAGCATAAGGATGTTGTAAAATTAATTGTTTGATAATTGATAATAAAGGTCGTGTCCGATATTGTTTGTTGAATTTTGTCTCTGAGAAGAGTTATTAGTATTCGTAACAAGTGCATTGTTTAAATGTTTATGATTCCTGTATGTTTTTCGTATGCGATATAAAATACAATTGTTTGTTATTGTAGTAGAAAATTTTGTTTGAAATTCGTTGATAATATCTTTTTTGGATAGTGTCAGTGTTTGTTGCACAAGTTGTTCGATATAATTTGTCATATCAAATGTCCATGTTGGCAAGGAGTTTTTGTTGATTTTGTTTTGTTTTTTTAATACTTTTATACGGTAAAATATAGTTCATGTAGTATGGTGTGGTTCATGAAGTATGTGTTGCAATTTTGTTGCAATTTGTTTTTGAGGACAGTTGGAGTTAGTTTCAAGTAATGTTTTTAGTACGTCTGTCATTGTAGATGTCCAAGTTATATTGTTTTTATTCAAATCAAAATTTTGTGAAGCTTCAATATTTGTTGTTGTACTCATGTTTGTTGGAGTGGCTCTGTTGTTTTATTTTACCAAAAAGTGTTGGTGTCTGATTGGAAATGTTATTCAGCTTTTTGTTACCTGCAAAAGGAATGCGCAAGCATGTTAGTAACATGACTTAGCACGAATATAGATTTAAAAAACTAATAGAATGAAAGACGAAATTAATGATTCATGAATTTAAAGTCCTTATCAGTATCAAGTACATCATATTATTCTATTATGAATGCCAATGGCAGATTTAGAGTTCTCATTATTTGAACTAACTTAGTGTTCTTATTTTAAACAAAAGGTTATATGTGAAGAAGTTAGTTTAGTTATATTATTTTATTTCCATTTATTTTATTCTTTAGTTTGATAAATACGAAGACAAATAATTGATTACTACATGTTTATGGTTTTCTTATTTTTTATGGCAAGTAACAGAACATGATATCATATCAGTTTTCAGAATTTCAAGTTCTCATATGGATCTAAGAACATCATACCACTTTGTATCAGTACAAACGAATGTTTTTGAATTTTTATATAGATCTAACAACATGAGATGACTATTTCATTATTGTCGATTGGAAATAGGATTCAATAAAGTCAAGGGGGACTCCATACATGGGTTTCAGAATCAAGAAATCGAAGATCAAGTGATTTATCTTTGTTCGGATTCAATTTTGTAATTAATTCACTGGTATAAGGTGGTAGGCAAAGGCATTTTGTATACGTTCAATACTGGACATATTAAAAACTAGTTGAAAGAATCTCATTTGAAACCATATTTGATGGTTTTATTAAAATCTGGGAAGTTTTATGATCTTAGGCCTAAATTGTAGTTAGCTAAAGTGCAAGAACTGTTAAACATAATTAAACATTCACCTCTCAGTTTTCACCTCTCAGTTTAGTAGTCAGTAGTTAATCATGAACTCAAATCTGTAAGGCCCCCGTTATGAGGGGAAGCCATTATTGAGCACGGTTGTTAGTATACGGTCTATTGTGAGACCGTGATGGTTAGGAGATGGCTAGATTGCATAGCAAGAACTCTTGGGGGGTCTGGGGGCCAGAGCCCCTCATTAAATAGAGGGTCCGGGGGGCGGTAGCCCCTCAGCAGGGGGCTTGGGGGGCAAAGTCCCCCAATGGCTTCTTCATGATTTGGCATTCCGACTCCTTATGCAAAAACATACTTTTGGTGTTCTTCATCCCTTTGGTCCTTTGGTTGTCCACTCTCTCTGATGGTGGTCACTACTATATAACTAGCAAATCGAGAAGCATTCATCAACAGTTAGAGCATTCTGTTTTTGTGTACATCAGTCATCCAGAGTCTATTCTAGATCGCTATTGAAACTTGTTTACAGATTCTCTACTTCAGAATCTGTTGGCTTCCTCGTTTCTTTCTCATGTTCATGTTCTAGTTCTTTCGTCTTGTTCCAGAATAGTTTCAGGTTGGTTCTGTCTGTTATCAGGTTTTGTGGGAATTCATTAGATGTATTCTTGTTATTACAATGCCCAAACCAGGTAGAATGGACTAATTAACGTTGTAGTATTGTCATGCATATCAGAGGACACTCAAGTTTGTCACTCTTGCACTGAAGCACATGTATAAACGACTACAATCAGTCAAGCATGCATGCCAAAATGTTCAACCATCAGATCAGCATGCAAAACCGTTGAATAATGACTGAAATCTTACTCTAATGCTACAAAAACGAACTGAAATCAGATCCTAAACACTACTAAACTTGCATAGATCCACAAAACAAGAAACAAGAAACTAATCTACAACATTTTAGAAGTCCAAGAATCAAGAAACCAACTAGTCTTTTGACTCTTGGACATCCCAAAAACATCAAGAACAGTAAGGAGATATGCAAGAACTACACCACAAACCCAGTCTATTTAGTTACCTGAATGTTTATTTCTAAACAAGAAATGAAATCTCATCCACTCTAGGAAAGTAGGAAATCTAATCCACTCTACGAACCACAACCACACACAAAGGAGAAAAGGGCAAGATCATGAATGCATTCACTCAATAAACAAGCATGATCAAGGAGCTCAATGGATGCACCAAAACTCGTGGAGGCTCTTCTCATTTTAGCATGGAGTAGGTACATTTTAGAAAAAGCTCCTCTTCACAAAGAGGGAGTCTCTTAAATAAGCAAGAGAGCTTCTTAGGTGGCATCCTAGTGGCATTTCCACATTACACAGATTACAAGTGGAATAATGCTCTCCACTAGAGATCACCATCAAAAGGTGGCTCACTCTACTTTTTTTAAGAGAGGTCTACTTGCATTTATTACTTTGCCTAGAAATACTAGTTCCTACATGGGCATTCCATTTTCCGAGATTCACCATGAGGCTTACACAGTTTCTACTTGACAATACTGACTAGTATTCCTTGGCTCTCATACTCGGCTTTCAGTCCTCGTTCATCTCATCTTCTCAGAGACCTCCTCGGTCTAAGGTGAGAGGTGCTCTTGGGTAGCTCTGGTCGAGTATCTTGGAAATTTGTCAGAATCAGCCAACATCATCCCACTCCTAATGTGTTGTAGGACCCACTGCAGTTCATATGAATGATGTGACTCAACTATTGGCATTGGCATCTTCGATTGTCACTTGGAAAAGCATAGATCCTCATTCGCTTGCATAAAACCAAGTGTTTATTGTTGCTGGTCTTTATCAAAAACTGTTTTTGCAACTTGTCGCAATGTAATCAGAATGTCTTATTGCTATAAGTGGTTGACATTCTCAAAATTGAAGAGCTCCCAGTAGCTTCACAACTTGCATGCTCGAGTGCTTTCCATGTGTCTCTTTGTTTTGTCACTTGTATTTGCCATTGACGGTTTCATCTTTGATTGCTTGGCAGATTCTAACTTCTAGGAGGTCTGTATCCTCCATTTGCTTCTGGGTGTTTCCGTGGTTCTTCTCTCAGTTGAAGTTCCAGTCTCAAGGAAAACCTTCGTTCTACAGGTTGCACAAACTTTGATTATCACTCTCAAGGGGATGGACTTATCATTAAAAAATTGTTAGTAGGAACAAATTTGGATGGATGGTTTGGTAACGGTAAGGAAACATGATGAAGGTTGGGTGGCAGGGTGAAGGCACTAATAGTTCTACAGTTGCAGCCTTGGACCCTTGCAATGTCGAGCTTTGACCACCACTTGTTGGGTGAGGAGCTCGTTTTATTTGCAGGTTCAAGGTTGTCTTCATCTTTCTTTTTCTGCAGCTCTTTCTTTTGATCCATTACTTTTGGATCTCTTTCGGCTTCATAAGAGGAGATTCAACTATCATTGCTCCAGAGAGTCTCTTTTGATCAAGATCGATTTGACTCATTTGTTGCATAACTTTTGTCCTTTCCTCCTCAACTTCTTGGATTTTTCTCTTTATTTTTTTTAGTTGCTTTACCTGTTTCTTAGATCTTTTTTCTGGCTAATTAACCATTGTAGGTTGTAGTTAGTCTCCACAAGACACTTGCAATGATCTTTTAGCTGCTTCGGTAAGACTATAAAAAACTGGAGATTTCTCAGAAGAACAATGAATGATGATAAACAAACAGGTGGAAGGTAGGGTGGAGGTGGTGACATCGGTAGATGGTGTGGACGATAAGCATGAGAATGGGCACATAAGTATGGCAAGAGGCCAGTTGAAGAAGGAGACTGATTTTCCAATGCTTGTGTTTCTCTTTTCTGAAGGATCTTTGTCATGACTAGGATACTTCTTTTGGTTGAGTCGCTTTGGATTGTCTATATGCCTTCTTAGCCTTGTCTTTTTCATCTTTGACTTGTGAGCTTGGCTGTCGATCTCGCTGATGTTATTGCTGGCAGTGTAACTACTTCAGTGGATCCAAGCATATCCACTCTCTCTCTCTCTCTCTCTCTCTCTCTCTCTCTCTCTCTCTCTCTCTCTCTCTCTCTCTCTCTCTCTCTCTCTCTCTCTCTCTCTCTCTCTCTCTCTCTCTCTCTCTCTCTCTCTCTCCCCCCCCCCCCCTTCCCTCCCCCAAATTTGTTGATGGGGATGTTGTTGCTGGTAATTGTTCATGCTCAAGATTGGATCGGCGTGTGGAACACATAGTTGAAAACACGTTGAACATGTGACCGGACTAAAGATTGAACAAACTTGCTATAGTTGATTCGAAGATTAATATGGCAATGAGATGCAAGAATCAACTCTGACGTTATCTGTACTTTGTACATTTGGAATATGCTCAAAAATCCAAAACTCTGTATAAGGTAATTTGAAGAGTGATAGATGAATGACAAGTTATTCGTGAGATACGCTATATGATGTCTCCTATTCAATGGCTATCCTTGATGAACTAAAAACAAATCTAGAAAAAGAGATGCAATTAGAAGAAATTACCAAATCAAAAAATGACAAAAAAAATGAATAAGGAAGATACCATGTTATAGAGAGGAAAAGCCATAGAGCACTTGTCAAACAAAAATTCATTCATCAACATGCAAAATTCACTTGGACAATTTCATGTTGCTATTGACCTTTTAGGATAATGAAAGAACTCTCATAAGCCCTTGTCAAAAACAAGACAAGAATAGTGACACTGAATCTACCATCGTTGATAGTAGATGTTGTAAGATATAGCTTGAGATTTATGGTTGAGGTAATGACCCATGAACAGTCCATCAAATTAGGTGCTTATTTTTTTTTATCGAAAATTATTCAAGATATGACGTTTAGGGTAGAGCGTATCTTATTTTAGATTAAAATTTAAAAAGAAAGTTTCTCGAACCCTGTATATTTTAGGCTTTTGATAAAGCATTTTTTTGATTTAGCTTTGATTACAAGACCTTATACTTGTATTGACTATTACTTTGACTCGGAAATATAATTGTCATGGTTTAGGCATTTAATCATTGCATTCAATCAGGTTAGGCATGTTGAGGTCTATTGTTTTAGATTGTCTGCAATTTTGAAAATGAATTTCAGAATTCATATCTCTAGTTTATTATTTTCAGGTGCTATTTTAAATTTAACATGCTTGCAAGAGGTAACCATTCTTTCTTCTCACATACGATACACATAATCCAAAAAAACAATGACATAGAATGTTGTCTATAATAAGAGGTATTCACATACAAAATTTTCTTTATGCAACTTCGAAGTTTTTTGTATATAACTTAGAACTTCACACATATCAAATTCCTTGCATATTTGTTGCATGGTATTTGTACTAAACTGTTTGAAAATACCATCCAATTCCTGTTTTCATTACAAATTTGTGTCTAAATAATGTACCTTTTTTATGAAATACTGGCAGTAGTACCAGAGAATTTGACCGCGGAAACTCACAACCGATTGCCAAGTTTTGTTGTTTTTGTACTTGTCAATTGGTATGCTTATTTTTTTGTAGACTGCTACCAGCCAAAGCTTTCAGAAATTTGCTGACTATAGCACAAATGACGCAAAATCTTTATGAATTAAAAAAGTGAGTATTAACTTAAAACTTTTGATTCTCATTGTCTCTAATGAGCAAATCTTTTTCAACATTTTCTGAAGACTTTCTGCCTAGTCTATTAATTGTTTCGACTTTAATTTAGCAATCGTTACGTACTGGTCTTCTAATAACTTTCTGTTGGCTGATTCTGACGAATCCCCAAGATACTTGGACAGAGCAACTCAAGATCACCTCTCACCTTAGACCGAGGAGGTCTATGAGAAGACGAGACTAATGAAGACTGAGAGCCGAGTATGAGAGCCGAGGAATACTAGTTAGTAATGACAAGTAAGAACTGTGTAAGCCTCATGGCGAATCCCGGAAGATGGAATGACCATGTAGGAGCTAGTATTTCTAGGCAAATGTAATAAATGCAAGTAGACCCCTCTTAAAGAAAGTAGAGTGAGCCACCTTTTGATGGTGACCACTAGTGGAGAGCATTATTCCACTTGTAATTTGTGAAATCTGGAAATTCCACTAGGATGCCACCTAAGAAGCTCTCTTGCTTATTTAAGAGACTCCCTCTTTGTGTAGAGGGGCTTTTTGTGAAATGTACCTACTCTATGCTGAAATGAGAAGGGCCTCCACAAGTTTTGGTGCATCCAATGAGCTCCTTGATCATGCTTGTTTCTTGAGTGATGCATTCATGATCTTGCCCTTCCCTCCTTTGTGTGTGGTTGTGGACTGTAGAGTGGATTAGATTTGCTGCTTTCCTAGAGTGGATTAGTTTTCTTTTCTTGTTTGTGGATTAATGTAAGAACCAGCATTCAGGTGAACAAAATAGGCTGGCTCTGTGGTGTAGTTCTTGCATATCTCTTTACAATCCAGTTTTTGATGTTCTTGGGATGTCCAAGAATCAAAAGACTGGTTGGTTTCTTGATTCTTGGACTTCTAAAATGCGGTAGATTAATTCTTGTTTCTTGTTTTGTCAATTAATGCAAGTGTAGCTCAGTGTTAGTATATACTAGGATATGATCCAGTTCGTTTTAGAGTAGGTAGCTGTAGAATCTACTGAACATTTGTTTGGGTTGCATGCTGATCTGTAAATGAATGTTCATGGCTTGCATCTTGTTTAGAATGTAAGTGCGTTCAAGAGAGTTCGACCCTGAGTTGTCCTCTGACAGGCAGGACAAAAATATACTACAACGACTGAGTAAGTAAAGAAACGCCTTAAGAAAAACCAACAGATCCTCTGGAGTAGGGGATCTGTAAACATTTGACACCGTTGCTACTTGAACTCCACGGCATTCTACATACAGAAGAACCGCAACCTTGTCCATGCTCAGATCCCTACAAACAACCTCCAAATCTTTCAACACATCTGAGTTTCTACAAACTGAACAGAGCCACATCAATAGCTACATCATTATCCAAATCCATGAGCTGTTAGTCTCACTAATCACTTGTAAGCAAACACACTAACCGACCTGGATTTCCTTCAGCACAAGCTCACGCTCCTCTCGTCCCCTCATGCTTGAATCTCAACCGGAGCCCTGTGTTACATCTCAACCGGTGGCCATTCTATTAAATCTCAACCGAAGGCCTCAGTGAGATCTCAACCGAGAGCTAGTGTCAAATCTCATTTGACGCATTCTATTGAATCTCAACCGACACACACTCTCTTAGATCTCAACGGATGCACTGCCTTCCATCTCAACCGAAGCCAATCTGTCAGATCTCAACCGACGCACTTCATCAAATCTCAACCGATGCACTGCCTTCCATCTCAACTGAAGCCAATCTGTCAGATCTCAACCGACGCACTGCATCATATCTCAACCAGAGAGCTAGTGTCAAATCTCAACCGACGTAATCTATTGAATCTCAACCGACACACACTCTCTCAGATCTCAACCGACGCACTGCCTTCCATCTCAACCGAAGCCAATCTGTCAGATCTCAATCGATGCACTGCATCAGATCTCAACCGGAGCCAATTTGTCATATCTCAACTGACACAATCTGTCAATTCTCAACCGACAGCCAGTGTGAAATCTCAACCGATGCACTCTGCTAACTCTCAACCGGAGCCCATAGCTCAATTTTCAACCAGAGCACTCGTTCACATCGCAACCCAAGACGTTCCTCACCTTACGGACCACATCCACCTCCATCTGCTTTCGTCGCAAACAACCTCATTCATCCACATACACTTCACCTTCAAACTACCTCAGCATACACCCGCAAACAAACCACCTTCCGAACTACATCGCAACAACCACCCTCCCACCGTGTAACTTCACCACCATCGCATACCATCACAAACAGCTCTCCACTCGATCGCATTCGCCTGTCGTAGCCACATACAAACCGCATTCATCTGCACTATGACTACCATCGGCCACCTTCACCGCAACACACGGACACCACATTACACCGCCATTTGCCCTAAAATGGACACCGCATTCCACCGCAATCCGTCCTGAAATGACCACCTTGCTTTACCACCGCATTACTTTGCACCCATCGCATTCCACTCGTCCATCATAGCAACCGCAATTCACCACAACACACACCTTTCAATCATATCCCATCGCTTTCAATCACAAACAACTGCATCCCAACCACAAACCTGTAACCCTGTATTCCTCCCCGATAAACCTCTCCCATCACACTCTAAAGCCTCGCACTACCTCAGCCGCCATCCACACTCCTTCAATTTCCATCGTTAAAATCTCAACCGAAGCCAGAGCCCATCTCTCAGATCTCGACCGACGGCCACTGTCAAATCTCAACCGACGGACTCAGTGAGATCTCAACCGATGGCCTGCTATCAAATCTCAACCGACGGACTCAGTGAGATCTCAATTGATGGCCTGCTATCAAATCTCAGTCGACGGCCTGCTATTGAATCTCAACTGACAACCACAGTCAGATCTCAACCGACGGCCATTCAATTAGAGCTGAACCGACGGCCTCAGTGGAATCTCAACCGATGGTCTCAAACTTCTACCAACGGCCAGCTTCGAATCTCCACCGACCCAGATCCACGCTAGACCACAGACGGTTCCAACAACGATCAGAACTAATCAGCACGGCCTATCTCAAAACCACAGCTTGCATTGACGATCTATCTGACAATCTATCTATATATTGCAATGTTGTAAACGAGAGCAACGACATGGTACTGCATCTGCATTGAGCCGTAGTGATCACATTGACTCGTGGGAACAGCCTTTGCATCGTAGGGACCGCATTCAACTACACCACAATTGCATCTGCATTGAGTCGTAGTGATAACATTGACCTGTGGAACAGCCTTTGCATCGTAGGGACCACATTCAACTACACCTCAATTGCATCAGCCTCTGCACCATAGAGATCACATTTATCGCAACCCATCGCAACGTCTACACATCATCACGCCCCACGACATTCCCCTTCAATCGCAACAGGTTGCACTCCCACCGTATTCACCAGCACACTACCTCCACACTTACACCGTTAGGACCGCAATCCAATCCCATCATTCCTTCACCCGTATTCCAATCCCATCCATCATTGCCCTGTAGTAACCGCCATCATCGCACCCGATCACGATTGACAATCCTCAACCGCACCCCAAACCTTACACCATCGTAATCACCTTGAGCGGTAGCAATCACCATCACTAACTGCTGAAACCATATTCACCCCCAAATAACCGCAATCCAACATAAACACACTGCACCCATTTTCGCTAACCTATTGCATTCACCCATAGCCACTGCATTGAAAGCACAAGCACATCACATTCAAACACCTCCATCACAAACATCCACCTTCACCTGCCCACAAGCCACCCCCTAACTACACCCAAACATCCCTGCCTCCACCCTACAACCGTGAAGAACGCAACAGCTCTCACTCAGCCATCAACTGCTGACATGGCAATCGACTGCCGCAACCGCAATTGCCCGCCGCAACCACAACCACCGCTACAAATCGCATTCACCCGCAGTCCGCAATTGCAAAACCACCATAAACCATTGCAACTACAACGCACCTCCCACTATTGTATTGAACCGCAAACAGACAGCCGCCAATAGACCATGTACATCCGTAATAAATCGCATTCACCTGTCTCCACCAAAATTATCGGACCAGATCGCAGCTGACCGCAACAGACTGCATATTCCCACTGACCGCAACTGACCATGAAAAAAAAACAAAAATTTCCAAACACACTAAAAACTCGGAGAATTCAAAAACAATAAAAAACTCATACCCAACACAGAAAAAGCACACCAGTATGCAATGGACCAACAAAAAGATCTTGAAGTCCCAGATGATTATCCATACAAGGTCAGGTCCCCTGTAACTGAACAAATCAGACGTCATAGATTCTACCGAACGAGGGTCGAACTACAAGACCAATCAACAGACCCATTCGAGGGACAAGAACCTGATAGAGCCGAGTCTTCATGAGCACGAGCCCATTTTTCTGGTGCTGAGCCCTCACGGGTCAGAACCAACTCTAATGGAGTTTCTGCTACCCACGGAGCTCATCTTGAGAGATGTACACCCAAGCTAGATCTACCAAAGTTTGACGGTAGTTCGGACCCTCAAAGATTTTTGCAAATTTTTGAGAATGCATGTGATGTGTATGGTGAAACATCTCCCGATGCTATGGTCCAACTGTTTTCGATGACCATGATCGCTAAAGCACGTGATTGGTTTTTCAACCTTGATCATGACGAAAAGACAGGCTAGTCAATTTTGAAAGAGTCCTTTATCAAGCGTTTTAAGCCCTTTCACTTGATCGAGAGCCCTTTTGTCAAATTGAGTAACATCAAAATGACAAAAGATGCACGTGTACGAGATTATATCGAGCGTTTCAAACGCCTCAAAAGTCAAGTACAAGAACATTCCTCCGAACAGATGCCCATCATCCGGTTTTTAGTCGGCCTTCCAAGATGGATTAGACGCGAGCTTAAATCCAATGATGAATATATGAGCCTAAAGTTAGCTATGTCTGATGCCATCAAGGAAGAAGACAAAGGATCAGATGTTGACGAATCTAGGGAAAGACGAGCACCAGGTGCTCTTGCCCATGAGTCGAAGCCGATCGAGGACACCCGAAATCAGCTTTGGAAATCCCAGTTGGAGTTTCTTAATAAGCAACATCAACTATAGATGGAGAAACTCGCCAATGAGTTTCATGCTACCCTGAAGTCTATCCAAAGCAGTATGTCTGGTCAGTCAAACCCTACACATGTACCTTATAGACGAAAACCAATATGGTGCCCACACTGTCGGGCTATGCATCTTGCTGATGCTTGTCCTTCATATCGGCCTATCCAAGCACATACAATCCAACAATATGAAGAACAACCGTCACCATCTGGACATTCCTTGACTTATCATGAATACCCACCAGAAAGTCCAGAAACCACTAGCCATACAAGATGGCTATGCAGTTATACAAGGGCCATTGCACACCAAATGTTTCATCTGTGGTGAAACTGGCCACTTCATGGTTGATTGTCCAGTTAAGACCCAATACCATGCTGAGTGTCCCGACTATATCAGAAAACACAGTTTCAAAGACTGTCCAAAGCAACCAGCTAAGATCCTACCTACCCGTCACGTTAGTTATGACTCCCGATAGGATCCTCATGACAACAACATGAGCACCATGGCAACCAACAGTTAAACCTGCTGCTCAATCGAGAAGTTTCTTGCAAACTTCTACATTACCGCACAATACACCAACTCCATAATGCAAAAAGACAATATGAAATGAGTCCTTGTCGAAAGAAAGTGAAACCGATATTCAGTCATCTGCTACAATGTCCAACCAACAGCAACCTCCATAGGGAATTGACAGTTTTTCTCCACTTCTACAACCTCAAATCTATTTGCCTTTCCACATGCTGATAAGATTTCCAAGCTGCAAATACACAATAAATCTAGGATTTGAAAATCCAAATAGAGATTCAGTTCTGAATCTCTTGTTTAAAGAGGTCCTTAGGACAATAGTACCTCAACCATAACTGCATCTCAAGCTATATCTTACAACATCTGCTATCAATGATGGTAGATTTTAGTGTAACCAACCCTACCTTGTTTTGACAAGGGCATGTCAGAGTAAGTCACATTACTCTACCAAACAACTGAAATATTGCAACTATCAAGGTACATTATCAATGTTGATGAATGCAAGTTTTGTTCAACAAGTGCTATACAGTTCTCACTCTCTGTAACATTTGTTTATTTGCTTGTTTCTCTTCACCTATTTTGTGTGATTGATTTTTGCTTGAGGAATAGCTATTGCATGAGAGTCTTCTGTAGAGCATCTCCAAAACACGTTTTCATTCATCTATCCATCTTCAGATTCCATTGTACAGCAGTTTAGGATTTTTGAGACATGAGAAATCCATGTCAAATTAGAGTTGATTCCTGCATCTCATTGCCATATTATTTTTTGGGTCAACTACAGCAAGATCGAAACAAATTTAGTTAAAATTTGTTCAATCTTTAGTCCAGTCGCATGTTCAACAAGTTTCAACTACGTGTTCCACACGCCGATCCAATCCTGAGCATGAATAGTTACCAACAACAACATCCCCACCAACAGATTTTTTTGGGGGGGGAGGGGGAGAGTGGATCTGCTTGGATCCACTGGAGCAGTTACGCTGCCTACAACAACATCAGCAAGATCGACAGCCAAGGTCACAAGTCAAATATGAAAAGACAAGGCTAAAGAAGACAGATGGGTAATCTGAAGAGACTCAATCAAAAGAAGTATTCCAGTCATGATAAAGATCCTTCAGAAAGGGAAACACAAGCATTGGAAAATCAATCTCTTTCTTCAACCAACCTCTTGCCATACTTCTGCGCCCATTCTCATGTCTATCGTCCACACCATCTACCGTTGTCACTACCACCCTTCCTTCCATCTGTTTGTTTATCATTAGTTTACTGTTCTTCTGAGAAATTTCCAGTTTTTTATAGTCTTACCAAAGTAGCTGATAGATCATTGCAAGTGTCTTGCGGAGACCAACTACCACCTACATTGGTTGTTTAGCCAAAAAAGACCTACAAAAGCAGGCAAAGCAGCTAGAAGAAATAAAGAGAAAGATCCAAGAAGTTGAGGAGGAAAGGATGAAAACTTAAGCAGCAGATGAGTCAGATCAATCTTGATCAAAAGAGAATCTCTAAAGCAATGATAGTTGGATCCCCTCCTATGAAGACCAAAGAGATCCAAAAGTAATAGATCAAAAGGAGGAGCTACAGAAAAAGAAAGATGAAGACAACCGTGAACCTACAAAATAAAACAAGCTCCTCACACAGCAAGTGGTGGTCAAAGCTTGACATTGCAAGGGTCCAAGGCTGCAACTGTAGAACTATCAATACCTTCACCGTACCACCAAGCCTTCATCATTGATAATCAAAGTTTGTGCAACCTGCAGATCAAAGGTTTTCCTTGAGACTGGAACTTCAAGTGAGAGAATAACCATGGAAACACCCAGAGGCAAATGAAGGATACATATCTCCCAGAAGATAGATTCTGCCAAGAAACCAAAGATGAAACCGTCAATGGCATATACAAGTGACAAAACAAAGAGACACATGGAAAGCACTCGAGCATGCAAGTTGTGAAGTTGCTGAGAGCTCTCCAATTTTGAGAATGTCAACCAATTGCAGCAATAAGACATTTTGGTTAAACTGCGGCAATTCATGAACAACAATTTTTGTGATAAAGACTAGCGACAATAAGCACTTGGTTTTATGTAAGCAAACGAGGATCTATGCTTTTCCAAGTGACGATCGAAGATGCCATTGCAAAGCGAAGCGACATCGTCCAATATGAGTTGCAGTGGATCCTACAACACATTAGGGGTGGGATGATGTTAGCTGATTCTGACGAATCCCCAAGATACTTGGACAGAGCAACTCAAGATCACCTCTCATCTTAGACGAGGAGGTCTCTGAGAAGACGAGACTAATGAAGACTGAGAGCCGAGTATGAGAGCCGAGGAATACTAGTTAGTAATGACAAGTAAGAACTGTGTAAGCCTCATGGTGAATCCCGGAAGATGGAATGACCATGTAGGAACTAGTATTTCTAGGCAAATGTAATAAATGCAAGTAGACCCCTCTTAAAGAAAGTAGAGTGTGCCACCTTTTGATGGTGACCACTAATAGAGAGTATTATTCCACTTGTAATTTGTGAAATGTGGAAATTCCACTAGGATGCCACCTAAGAAGCTCTCTTGCTTATTTAAGAGACTCCCTCTTTGTGTAGAGGGGCTTTTTGTGAAATGTACCTACTCCATGCTGAAATGAGAAGAGCCTCCACAAGTTTTGGTGCATCCAATGAGCTCCTTGATCATGCTTGTTTATTGAGTGATGCATTCATGATCTTGCCCTTCCCTCCTTTGTGTGTGGTTGTGGACTGTAGAGTGGATTAGATTTGTTGCTTTCCTAGAGTGGATTAGTTTTCTTTTCTTGTTTGTGGATTAATGTAGGAACCAGCATTCAGGTAAACAAAATAGGCTGGCTCTGTGGTGTAGTTCTTGCATATCTCTTTACAGTCCAGTTTTTGATGTTCTTGGGATGTCCAAAAATCAAAAGACTGGTTGGTTTCTTGATTCTTGGACTTCTAAAATGCGGTAGATTAATTCTTGTTTCTTGTTTTGTCAATTAATGCAAGTGTAGCTCAGTGTTAGTATATACTAGGATCTGATCCAGTTCGTTTTAGAGTAGGTAGCTGTAGAATCTACTGAACATTTGTTTGGGCTGCATGCTGATCTATAAATGAATGTTCATGGCTTGCATCTTGTTTAGAATGTAAGTGCGTTCAAGAGAGTTCGACCCTGAGTTGTCCTCTGACAGGCAGGACAAAAATATACTACAACGACAATCTATCCCTTCTGCATGGTTTGGCATTGTCATATCAATAACACATATAGCATATGCCATGAAGCCTGGTAACAGGCAGAAACGGTTCTGAGTAAGTAAAGAAACGCCTTAAGAAAACCAACAGATCCTCTGGATCAGGGGATTTCTACTATTGAATTTCCTTCATAAATGTTTAGCAATTACAAGTTCTACATCCTAGCTTGTATACATTGGTGTTAACTTTTTTTAGTTTTTTTGTATACCTATTTTTCTGATCATCATTTCTGTTTATACTATGTATGGATTGAGCCTCTAGGCAAGTTCATGATATCATACAAACTCTGGCTTCATGTATGGTCTTTACAATCTTTTTCATTGAACATTGAAGTATTTCAAGAGCTTCAGATGCCTGTCTGTTGTCTTTTCCATTATTTTACGATCAATGCCTACGTCTTCTGTCTCGTTTTCGTTGTCATTGCATGGAACGGTTTCTACATAAAAAAAAACAGTATTGGTTGCTTTTGAAAGATTGTCGTGTGTACCGGTTATGATGGCCAACTGTTTTAGATTTCTTTCCCATGGTTTCGTAATCATAAGAGACAGGTTTCTGCAATATTATGGACAAAATTTCCTCTTCTTCTATGAGCTCAATGGAGTTCTGATCATATGGTATGTCTGTTATAGCTACACTTATTGATTCTTTTGTGCCTATGAAGTTACTGAAGACCTTATTCTCGACATTTATGTATGTGAGGTATTTATCTTCTAGAGCTTGAAGATTTGTTTTATCCTCCAAAATTGCACGGCTAAAATTTTCAAAGAGGACCTTAATGCTATCAGAAATTTATTCAGAGGCATCCTGTAAGTCCAAAGTTTCAAAATGGAAGATTGCAACAGGCTCCTCTTGCGTATCCGTTAGAGGTTTTACTCGTATGAGTTCTAGTTCTTCATTTTTAAATAAAACATTGAATTATTTACTTTGACAACCCCTCCAGAATCTCTGGTCTTCTAATTTTGATTCATCTGAAAAAGCGATTGAGTAATTGCCTCCTGAGCCTTCTTCTTCTGTTGCTTCTATTTCTATTTTCATCTTCAGCTGTGTGGTGCACCCACAAGAGTTTTGATCTGATGCCATTTTGTCTTGACACTTCTACATCTTGCATCAGTTTTTCTTCAGCAACAGACTTCTTTTTGTTTGAGGCTTCTATGGAAATATCTGGGTCTTCATTCATGAGAAACTCGGTCTTCATTCTAAACTTTGATCTTTGCCACCACTAGCATCTCCTTGCTATTTGTCTGTCGCCTTGATGTTCATTCTCGCATTGGCTCAAAATTGTGTAGTGAATCCCTTTTCTTAGGTACTTGTAAATGACTCTGTTTAATGAAAAGTTATGATTCTGTCGATGAGTAACTTCTGATTTCTGGTTTTTGCATTAAAATACTTACAAATTAGCTGCAGCATCGCCATATCGCCATTCTGACAACGGGTTTCAATAGTATTAATTTGAGAGGTTTTGAATTTTTCATACCAAATCGTAAAATGTTGAAACTGTTACACGAAGCGACAAAGTAGCGAGAAATACAGAAGTGAATGAAATGAATTCGTATTTTTGTTGTGTCATGTTCGTTGTTTTTCGACAAGTTAAACCAAGGGAGGAAAACAAATATCTAGGATAAAAATCATGTTAATTTAGTACTAATAGTAATATGAATGTATGAAATATAAATCTAAGCAAATCGTAGGGGAATGCTTGGCCTTGTGCGTATGATGGTCCCTCTCCACGGACTGCAATCAAAATACTAGTGCGGTTGACGATTACATCGATGACTGATTGACCCAAAAAAAAATTAATTTTACCTAAGACATGCGTGTCTTCAATAAACAGCATATTGTAATATTTATTTCCCGCATGAGTGACCTTTGAAGCTTCTCACCTAACCATTGAACCCAAACCTAAATTCAATCATAAAAAAATCTGGTCACGTCTGCACCATCTCTGAATCCAATCACCTTTGAAAGCAGGTTTGAGTCTGCTTTCATCTATTTATGTTTTTTAAGTTCTTCCCATCTAAAGACATTGAATGGACATCTCTTCATGTAAGGTATCATTACCAGTCTCAACAACAGTTGCTTTGTGAGTGACAAATCACTATGCCTCTATACAATGAATCTAGGTTTTCGATAAAGTCAGAAAAGAAACAGAAGAGGTACAGACATGCTTCATTGGTGTCTTATAGAAATATCTTTTACACAATTTGAGGGCAACATAGATCAAGGGTTTGGCCTTGCTTCGAAGGGATTGGTGCCCAAAGATGTGCATGGACAATTTTGTGAACAGCCTCCTCTCCAAGAGAATTTCTTGCTTTGGGCTGCGGTTGTGAATTATAATTGGCAT
Organism: Diphasiastrum complanatum; assembly: GCA_029204225.1. Taxonomy (NCBI): domain Eukaryota; kingdom Viridiplantae; phylum Streptophyta; class Lycopodiopsida; order Lycopodiales; family Lycopodiaceae; genus Diphasiastrum; species Diphasiastrum complanatum. The sequence goes on from CM055112.1 coordinate 15,709,073, forward strand.
TAGAATTAGGATTTTCATAGTTCCTAATCTCTCTTCCTCTCATTATGGCTAGTTTCATGGCAAAAATCAGGCAAATGAAGTGAAAGGCTCCCGCCTAATGGCATTCTCTCTCTTTCGAAGCATATAAAGGAAGTCATTTCAAATAATGGAGTGCTATTGACAATGACGGATAGATCTGCAGATCTAGATTCAGAGAGAGCGACAGTACATGTGGATTTTGAAAGGAAGTATCAAGAGCAAGGGGATCTAGGTCCAGTGTGGCAGTGGAGATGGACCAAGCTCCAGACCTAAGCCCCCTACTCACAATGTGTGTGAAGATGATAGCGAGGATTACATTGAGCTTGGAAATTCTGAAATTACCCTTTGAAATGTATTCACAAGCAACAATCCATTGTCCAACTCGAGGTCAATGACAGGGAGGCATATAGCAGAAGACAGGTGCAAAGCCTTTTCAGACTTCAGACAAAGAGACCTATGTGACTGAAAATTCAGAATGTAGGGATGCATCCACCTGCAGGATGCTTCAAGTCTCACATCTAGCGTGGGGTCATTGGTATGTTTCGCAAGACCTTACTGCTGCCACATATACGTTCTCAGAAGATAATGTCTCTGGAAAATGTCAGTATGGAATAATATATTAGGGAAAGGTAGATGACAGCACTCTGATTTCCATAAAGAATCTACCGACTATCATCTTTTTGGGCTTTTCTGTAATTCTACAAAATCTAGGAAAAATAGTTTGTTGAATTATGCCTATATATGTTCTCTTCTATTTTTAATAACCAGATCATAGTCTTAACAAATGCCAGTCCTATTTGCCAGTTTATTCATTTTTGAGAGTTTTCTTTTCGGATTTCAGAGTTTGGCTAAAACCTGATCCAAAAAATTGAGCAAATTTCAAAGCAATGTGAATCCTTTCAATTGAATTCGCGTGGCAATATATGGCTTGTAGGTTTGGCTCTGATCAGAAAAAGAGTTCAAGGTAGAAGCACGCAATTGGTAAAATGCGAATGTAGTCCGGCTACTGGAGATTTGCGTGGATGCTAACCACAAGTAATGAAACAATTCATGCCTATTATTTGAGGTGTGTAGCTTCTTCAATTGTTGCCTTCCTCTTAATGATTACGGAAGTTGGGAATGACTTCAAATGATGGTTGCAAACATTGTTCTTGGTGCAAAATATGATTCATGGTGAATTGATCGAGCAATAAATTGGAAATTTAGTTTCTTGCGTAAATAAATCTAGGATGTTGGTGCACAAGTATGGGGACAATGGGAATTCGGAGCAGTGGCTGCATAGATGAGGATCACCTTCTCATCTGGTGACACGGGAACTTGGTACGAAGATAGTTTTAGGGACAGCTAAAACGTAAAGTTCCACTCAACTGGCCATTCTCAACTATGCATTGACATTAGTGCTTCAAACCTCTTCATGTTTCTTGTTGAATTGGTCAATAACAGGGCCATGGAAGGTTTACCCTTCAATTGCAGGTTCATTCTGACATTCCTCTATCTCTAAACTAACAATTGATGTGTACTCCTGTGAATTTGGGTCCTTGCAAACACAGACACATGAGTAAGTTTTTTGACATTAGTTATGCAGGATGGGACTCTGATTTTCAACTGTTTTCCAGGGAACCTTAAGAACTCTCTATCTCTCTGCATAAATGTTTTCAGCATGAATCGATATTAGCATGCGTAGTTTTGAGATGTCTAGAATTTTGGACAAGATGTAGAGTTTCTAATAGTTTTGTTAAAAGAAAAAGAAGTAGGTTGCAGAAGATGGGTATATTGAAGCTAATCTATTTCGAGTTTTGAAATTGTGCAGGAGTCGGTCAGTGATTCTGATAAAGAAACCATTGCACCTCCTCTTGTGAAGACTCCTAGACAACCAAGAGAATGGAGGGGCTTATTTTGGCTGGCACTGTTCATGTTGCATTTACTTGGTCTGGGATTTGTTCTCGTAATTTTTGGAGTTAATAGGTTTGGTAAATGTGGACACACAAAAACATAACAGGCACGCGCAATCAGTTGGGGTTCTGCCAAGCAAGAACTATCAAACAACAGAATTTTGTAGCAACCAGTGTTGGGGCTTTACTTAAGGGACTATCAATGGCATGGTTGGGATAAAAAAACAACTGACCGAATCTCGAGAGGTCGGTTGGGAGCAATATTTGTAATGCAAACAGGGCATTTCCAGTAAATAACCTCATAGAAACACGTTTATCTG